>WWET01009821.1:9370-24149 GCA_011038615.1 Limnodynastes dumerilii
TAGTAAATCATGTGAAGGAAGCTGCCAGGCTCGCTGTGATGATAAGCGAGCCTGATGCAGCTTTGTTCACAGGGAACGAGGCAGGTAAGTAAATAAACCCCTAATTGTGTACGTTCTAAATTGTCTTTTACATTGTAAGGTTAGAAGGGCAGGAGGACCTAAAGACAGATAAGCACCTTAATTATAGGAGGTAAAAACTTGTTCACAAATGGGTTACTAGTGAGAGCATTGCAGGTAAATACCTGTCTACTTGATGATAGAGGGGATTATATTTGTGGAAGTGGGAGTCAATAGTTACTTAGGGGATGTAGGTTTCAGTAATCATTTATTGTTTGGCGTAAAAAAATAAAAGGTTTATTATATGATGCACTCATGATGCCTTACATCTCCTACTGACTCACATTTTGCTAATGAGCTTATTCAAGGCATCAATCAGTTGCTTATTAGAGCAGAATATGTAAAGCTTCCAACAGCCAATCATAATCTTCCCTTTTAGTCTACTTCTGAAGGTATTTGTGTTCTTCACCATTATCCAGTGCACCTTTATCCTCTTCCTGGTTCATTTCAGTGCTGTTTTACTAGTTGCTCTCAGTAATAACCTGTACTGCTTGTGTATTTGCACTAATAAACTTTCATGCTATTCCACTATACTTAAACGACAAATGGCAGAGTGCCCAGTCACACATCCTCCAGCCAGGCACACCTTAATAGAACAACAACATGGAGACATTAGCTGCGATTAAAAAGGGCACAAATTAGAATTGATGACTATATTAATTTGTCATCCAGCAGTGAATAGGTGGCCCAAAAAGCAGATAGGGAGGTTCAGCATGTTTCCCTTAGCAATCCCCCATAGATCAACTCTTTTAGACCTTGGTGCCCCCTCGAAACTTGTCTTCCAGCAAGAACACTAAAGTTCCCCCCTTTTCCCCCAAATACCCTCATGCGCCAACACCCTACTTTTGCTGACCCCCCACTGATACCCCGCAGCCATTTGGAAAAAGAAAAAAGTCAAAGCAAAGATTCAACATAAGGGAGAAAGGGATATTCTGCAATAAAGAGACTGCACTACCCCTCCCACCCCTCTAACCCACCATCTCTTTACCTAACAATACAACTCAAAACAACTAAACAACTTAACTATGAACCCTGTCCTTCTGATGTCTGGTGGAGCACCTGCCTGCCCTTTATATCCCTGCAGCCCTATGAGGGCCTTGTTCTTTTTGTACTGGGCTATTAGTACATTACGGCTACTGTAGAACATACACATCATCAGTACACCAGGGCTGCCACCAGGGGACACAACCTGCCTGGTCTGCAGCCTAGCCTGTCCTCACCATTAGGGGTGTCAGTGAACATCAGACCTTGGTTAGATTCCGTGCCCTTGTGACCATTCTAGTAACAGTGATAATGATATTTCACTTAGCATTCAATGCTATAAAGTCATATTGGTCATTCACAGTAACACTTGATCAAGATGGTTGACGTGATTTCTTGCAGGGATGTGAGTGGTGACAGCAATGACATCCCTGCAAACAACAACAGGAAAGAGATAAAAACAGTGGACTGGATCCTGACCTAAAAGTGGAAATCCACAAGCACGGAGATTGCTTACTGTGCGTATGAACATAATGCACTCCCCCAGCACTCCTATCGTTCAGATGGAAATTAAGTGGCTTATGTGATCAGTACCCTTCCTTTACTTTTTCTGCATGTAATGCCTCCTCTTGCCCATCCATGCATATCACGTCCACATGAAGAGTAACCACGCTTCGTAGACACAGAAACTAAACATATGGATCTTAATGTGCTCCAAAGCATAACCACGGTTGTGCACTTGTACAGTTTTAATGCAATAGCCAACTTAGGCAGTCTGTATGTGTGGAGCCCCTGGGGGTTGCAGGGAGTGGGGAGCACATTCTGAGTGGAGGCAATGATGTTTCTCTCATGCCTTTGTGAGACTATGCAGTCAGCATAGGTCTCGTGCTCGGAATTGAGCGCATGGTAGCGTGAGAGATGTTGCTAGGCAACAGTCAGCTGATGGAAGCACGCTGTGTAGCGTATTGGTGGACTTCCAAAAATATTGATAGAAAATGGGGTGCGTAGAAGGAGGTTGAGAAATCAGTTGGTGAGAGCGATTGAAGATAGTGGCAATAGCTAAGTGAGCAGGAGTGACATCGGAGCTGATATAAAGAGAGTGGTGATATTTGAGAGAGCAGGAGTGACATCAGAGCTGATATTAAGAGAGTGGCGATAGTCAAGAGAGCAGGAGAGACATCTGAGCTGATAGAGAGAGTGTCGGTGGCCAAGCAGAGGAGAGTGCCAGCGGAGTCGGTTCAGGAGAGTGTCGGTGGCTAAGCAGAGGAGAGTGTCAGCAGAGTCGGTTCTGGAAAGTGTCGGTGGCTAAGCAGAGAAGAATGAGGTAAAGGAGAGATTCGGTGGCTAAGAAAAGGAGAGTGTGAGAGAGCGAGCGGTGAGAAAAAGGCATCGGAGAGCAGGCTGAGGTGATGCAGCTGAGACGCCGATTCTAGAAACTTATTGGTCTAATTTTAACTTCTCATTACCAAAGTAAAGGTGAGCTTTCCCCACAGTGTGAATAGTAATTACAGTTACACGTACTGCTTAATGGGCACGGATTTTGATGTACAATATATAGTAATTTTAAAACTAGCTTTGTATGTTTTTCTCAACTGTATTTCTGGATTTTGCATGCAATCTTGTATTGTTATTTTATGTTTAGTAATTGTGTGAAAATTATAATGGTAACATTGGCCCCGATCCTGAACTACGCTACCCGGCGTTAATACGGCGGGCAGCAGCGTAAGAGCGTCTAAAAAGATGATCTACGCATGCACCGGGCAGATGTTGCCCGGCGTAGCTACGGCAATGCCCGATCGTGGATCAGGCATCCATAGAAGCAGCGTAGTAACCCTGGAGGGGGCGTCCCCCAGCGTTACTACGCTGCAGTTAGAGCAGGTAGGCAGGGCGAGGGAGGGGAATGAAGCTGGGAGGGCGGCGTTAGCGTATTAACACTCGCTTACGCCGGCTGAAGTTAAGGTAGCCTTCAATCATCGTAAGCGAGTGTTAACACGCTGGGGCAAGGGGGAGTGTCAGGGGAGTGCAGCGATGGTACTCTGAGCGTTACAACTATATCTATGTAGATATAATTTATAATTGTTTATATGTATATAGATACATATTTGTGTGTGTGTGTGTGTGTGTGTGTATATGTAGGCATATCAGTCACAATTTTGTGTCCTCTGCCAGGCTTCTGGAGGAAGGAGGACAAAGAAGAAGAAATGTAAAAGTCTCAGATAAGGTTGACCTAGAGGTGACAGTGCTGCTTGTCCAAGGTTCAAAACTGAAGGAAGGGGATAGGTAACTTAACATTTCAGTTCAATTTATCCCCCATTGAGAGTTGATGGGTTTCATTCCTGCCCTTGACTCTAATATGTGTAAGTATGACTCTGATCTCTCCTATAGATATTTGTGTGATATGCAAATCATGTGACATAATTTCCTGTTCTGGATCATCTTTTCATACATAAAAACAGCAGATATTATTTTACAGACCATCTCATAAACAGATAGATTACAACAAAAGACAGCAACAATGAAGATATTACTGTCCCTGTTTATATCACTAACCTGTTTATCAGGTGAGGCTTTTCCTTTTTTTTTTTTATCAACACAGCTCCTAAAAAAAGCTATTGTTATTATTATTATCTTCACTGAAGAATAATATGTGTTACTAATTATTTCCATTGTGTATTTCTAGGAGGTTTGTGTGATGAACAACTTACACAGTCTGACCCAGTGGTGGTGAAGCCTGGAAACTCTCATACACTCTCCTGTACAGGCTCTGGATTCACTTTCAGCAGCTATGGAATGAACTGGGTTAGACAGGATTATGGTGGAGGCTTACAATGGCTGTCTTATATTGATAATGGTGGTGCTACATATTATCATGATTCTGTTAAAGGACGATTCACAATCTCCAGAGACAATAATAATAACAAGTTACATCTGCAAATGAACAACATGAAGACTGAGGACACTGCGGTGTATTACTGTGCTAGATACACACTGATAGAAAACATACTGAGACTGTGCCAAAAACTTGTCCATCACTTTTTCTTTTTTGTCTGTTGGTGGCAGCAAATACTATAGGAAAGTGGATACATAATATATAGAACAGAATATGAAAATAGTATTATTAATAGATATTCATAACCAACTGTTACTTATTAGCACTAAGGGGTCTATTTACAAAGATCATTTTAATGCGACAGGGCCAGTTTTCACTTCAAAACTGGCCCTATCGCATAAAAATGAAGTCTAGCATATTTACAAAATACCGGAGCGGAGTTTTAAACTCTGCTCCCGGCGCCTATCTTAGTTGTAAGTATTCTGGTGATGTCCCCATATACCCCTCTTTTCCTCCTCCCTAATAGCTGTTATATGGGGGAGGAAAAGGGGGAATGTGTGGGGAGACTGTCGGAATGCATAAGAATAGTGCGCGAGTAAAAAAACAAAAAACAAAATTATTTAATAAGTACAAAAATAATCATAAAAAAAAAAAAGAAAGAAAAGAAAGTAAATATTAAGTTTCAATTTTCAAAGTCCCGAATAAGAGTTACTGCGCATGTGCAGTACTTCATTCATGCATCGCATGAATGAGAAGCACTGCGAGGACTCGGCGGATCATCGCGGGACCTCGCAGGAGGGGTGAGTATTTGTAAATAGTGTGAAGGAAGCTGCCAGGCTCGCTGCAATGATAAGCGAGCCTGATGCAGCTTTGTTCACAGGGAACGAGGCAGGTAAGTAAATAAACCCATAATTGTGTACGTTCTAAATTGTCTTTTACATTGTAAGGTTAGAAGGGCAGGAGAACCTAAAGACAGATAAGCACCTTAATTATAGGAGGTAAAAACTTGTTCACAAATGGGCTACTAGTGAGAGCATTGCAGGTAAATACCTGTCTACTTGATGGTAGAGGGGATTATATTTGTGGAAGTGGGAGTCAATAGTTAATTAGGGGATGTAGGTTTCAATAATCATTTAGGGTTTACAGGTGGCGTAAAAAAAGTAAAAGGTTTACTATATGATGCACTCATGATGCCTTACATCTCCTACTGACTCACATTTTGCTAATGAGCTTATTCAAGGCATTAATCAGTTGCTTATTAGAGCAGAATACTTAAAGCTTCCAACAGCCAATCATAATCTTCCCTTTTAGTCTTCTTCTGAAGGTATTTGTGTTCTTCACCATTATTCAGTGCACCTTTATCCTCCTCCTAGTTCATTTCAGTGCTGTTTTACTGGTTGATCTCAGTAATAAAAACAGACCGCATATACGCAATCTACGTATTGAAACAATATGCAGATTACGTACAATAGCTACTACGCATGCGCAGTAGCTATTGTTCATTGAGCGTATCGTTTCGATACGTAGATTGCATATATGCGGTCTAGACGCATGCGCAGTAGCTATTGTTCATTGAATTACATCCGTCTATGGAAGACGGACGTAGTTCTGGATCCGGCCCTATGTTCCGACTATATCCATTAACTGAACAACAACAAGTTGAGGTCCTTATTGGACAGTTAAAAAGTTCAGCACTCCGAGAAGTATTATCTTGGCCAATTGATGAAAGGCAGAATGTTGAGCAAATATTCAAATGGTTGGCGACTATATTCAAAGTTTAGACGTCTATGCTAAAGATGCGGATTTATGCATGTAAACAAGCACCGGGACAGAGTTTGCGTGAATTTAGTCTTACTCTACAGGAGGCTTTCAGGGCAATTCAAGCTGTAGATAAAGAAGAAGTAAGAGATTCAGATGAGGCATTGATAACCCAATAGGTGCCTATGGAGAGTCGGTTTGGACACAGTTATGAATGTTACGTTTGCAACTTGCACATTATACCTTTTTAGATTTTAAAGAAGCTGTTCTTAAGGTATTGAGTACTGCTGTGGAGAAGAAAATAGATTTTTCTGAATTACCCGAATTTTTGAGTCAAGCTAATCCAATAGATATTACAAATGAAAATTCCCATTTGAAATCATCAGTAGTAACTACTGTTCACAAAGTATGCAGTTACCATCTACTGATCTTTTGCAATCCGTATAAGAACAATTGGAGAGTTTAAAATTAAGTTTGGCCGAGATGCGGAAGGAAGTGAGTAAACTCGGTCATCAAATGCAGAATATGGAAATACAAGATGGAGAAATAGACGACAAAGAACTGATGATTGGTGGGAACCACCTCGAGATTCCAGGAGAAAACCTACTGACAGTTTTGATGCCGAAGGTCGGCCTAATTGCCGGAGATGTCAAAAAGTAGGGCATACTGAAAGATATTGGTAACAGTAGCAAGAAAACAGGCTGCGCTTGTTTGTTTGTTTGGAGCAGTGGACCTCTCTTTTGTTCCTTGAAGTTACATAGTGGTCATTTTGGTCCTTGGCTGCACCTTTTCATTTATATATACATTTGCACACATTTAATATATTGAATTAGAAGCACAGCCTGTTTTCTTGCTACTGTTACTAATTTCACTTGGGAGCCTGACCCATCCCCAACATGGCCGCTGCATACTGTTCAAATGCAGGAGTGTTTTAATACAGACATACTGAAAGATATTGACAACAAGAAGGGTCTTTAAACTTCAATACCCCAAGGGGGCCAAGCCTCGGGGCGAACAGGAAGAGTAGTAGTAACGAGTCCCCGCCATCCCAAGTCACCACCTCTGAAGGCAACCAGACACATCATCACCATCGCAACCAAGGTTTTGGGCACTGTCAAATGGTTTAATGTGCGTAATGGATACAGATTTATTAACAGTAATGACAAGAAGGAAGACTTGTTTGTACACCAGACTATAAAGAAGAACAACCCAAGGAAGTATCTTCGTAGTGTGGGAGATGGATTGACAGTAGAGTTTGATGTAATGGAAGAAGAGAAGGGTGCTGAGGCAGCTAATGTCACTGGTCCTGGTGGTGTCCCAGTCAAAGGCAGCAAATATGCAGCAGATCGCGATCATTATTGGCACTATCCACATCACAGGGGTCCTCCATATAACTACCAGAAATACTACCAGACCGGTGAAGGTGGAGAAAAGCCAGGAGAAGTTGAGAGGGTAGCAGAGAAAGAGGGTGCTAATCAGCAACGCTCATATCGGAGTCGTCGCTATCCGCCATACTTTTTAAGGAAACCATATGTGCGTAGACCACAGTATTTCAATGCCCCAGTACATGGTGAAGAGGTGAAGGGAACTGTCAACCAAGGGGCAGGAGACCAAGGCAGTACAGTGCGACAGAACATGTGCAAAAGATTCAAGCCTGATCCTAAGAACACAGTTTACCAAGTTGTTAAAGAGAGTAGGTGACCTCCAAAAATGGTGCATAGGGATCAATTAAAATTGTGTCTTACTCAATTCAAGCGCAAGGAACCAATTATTGAAGATTTAAATGTGCCGTTTTATCCAGAACCATTGTTAATGATGGAAAACCCAGTAAATCTGATAACGAGTATGTGTAGGGCCCATTGTAACGATATTTACAAGTCAAACAGTTAGGAATCATCAATTGTTCATGAAAGCCCAGTAGATGTTCCTGCAGAAGTAGAAATTCAAGTTCAAGTAGGAGTACCCAGGGGATATTGCCCGAACTATACAGACAGTGAAAAAAACAAACAAACAATAACAGGTTTGTAGAAAACTTATGTTATGGTATATAATTATTGTATGTTTACTGTACAGGTTCTATCGGCCAAAAATTAATGTTTCTTCGGAAAAATTTATATTGTAAAGTTAAGCGTGCGGACACACATCATTGCAGCGTGGAGGAATGTGGTACCCCTGGGGGTTGCAGGGAGTGGGGAACACATTCTGAGTAGAGGAAATGATGTTGCTCTCACGCCTTTGTGAGACTATGCAGTCAGTATAGGTTTTGTGCTCGGAATTAAGCGCATGGTGGCATGAGAGATATTGCTAGCCAACAGTCAGCTGATGGAGGTGCGTTGAGTAGCGTGTGGGTGGACTTCCATAAATATCAATAGAAAGTTGGGTGTGTAGAAGGAGGTTGAGAAATCAGTTGGTGAGAGTGGTTGAAGAGAGTGGCGATAGTCAAGAGAGCAGGAGTGACATTGGAGCTGATATAAAGAGAGTGGCGATAGTCGAGAGAGCAGGAGAGACATCGGAGCTGATAGAGAGAGCGTCGGTGGCTAAGCAGAGGAGAGTGTCAGCGCAATCAGTAAAGGAGAGTGTGAGAGAGTGAGGGGTGAGCAACGGGCATCTGAGAGCAGGCTTTTAGACCACATATCGAAACAATACGCAGATTACGTACTATAGCTACTACGCATGCGCAGTAGCTACTGTTTATTGAACTACGTCCATCTATGGAAGACAGACGTAGTTCTGGATCCGGCCCATTGTGACTAAGAGGAGAATAACAATTGTAACTTACCATATTTCATTGATCCTGAGTGATGAAATAAGTCAACAAACAATTGTATAATTCTGTTAGTTGGTTGTGAAAGTTTGATATTCGGATTCTTAAACTTACATTCTCTGTTTGTGAAAAAGAACAATATAATTTTCGAAAATACTGTTTATATTGCCAACCAGAATAAGTTTTCTACTTATCTAAATTAAATTAGAAAATAGTAAAACTGAAATCTTATTCTCTAAAGACTGGTGTGAAGTTACTTTGAGTCTTCCTTCATTGACTCACCTCTCTGTAATCTAAAAGAATAATATCTGCAATATCATTCAGGTAATTCCGAACCTTTACCTTTAATAACAGCGGGTATCACACATGCGTAAATTGACTGACATTCTTAGTTCTAATTCTGGCTCAGTGATCAGTGTCTTTTACGGTTTTGCCACCTGTATAAGCCTGACGATGACCTCTTTTTGGATAATATAGCAGTTTGCTGACAGGTGTGTTGTATGTTATTGTAATTTTATTTTCATCCAGTTTAGGGCACAGGCTGCAGTGAGCTGGCTGGTTACTGAATCTACAAATGTAGCACATAGGCTATAATTTACAGGCTATCTTGTCTTGTCTTTATGGGCTGTAATGTGTTTTGGTGAATTTGTACAGATTTCCACATAGTTCTGAGCAAGGTTGTGAAGAAAAGTGGCCACACAGACTGAATCACACAGAAGTCTGGATTCATTATACGTACCACATCATGAGTATTTCATATTGAAAAAATCCCAAAACAAATATCATTTGATTCAGTGATATAAGAAAATAATTAAACTTCTAAAAATTCTAAAAGGAATCCATTTTTTTTGTACAGCCCTAGTACTTTCTTACTGAACATTATTCCAAACAGCAGAGTGTTATAAAAGTTTTAACTGACACAGAATTTATCCAAGCAATGATTATTGTAAAAGCAGCCTCCTAGTAAATGAAGCCTTTTCATGGAACCAAAAAAAAAAGCATAAGAAATAATTCTAAAAAACAAAAAGTAAACTTTAAATATTTCCTGTTAGCACATTAAAAATATAGCAAAATACTGAGACAAAAAAACAAAACTATACCAGTGATGTTGTAAAAATATTTGACCTATGATACGTACCACAACATATAAACAAACAATATAGCTAAAAATTATAGTTGATCAGTGGGCACTGAGTGTAAAGATAATCTAAACCAAGGGTTCTCAACCCTTTTTTTGGAGAGTACCAATTACCCACTATAAAATCATGTCAAGTACCACTCACCCACCATGATGTATACACATAACCATGACCCATATATGTATTTTCAGGATTTGTGTTTATATATTTTTTCAGTAATTTTAAGGTGCATTTTATACATATACCATTTATTCCCCAAGATATCAAGATATTTTTATAAATTATGTTCCCGGCCATTTGATATACCTTCTTACAACCTTACCGAGTTGCACTAAGTACCACCTGACAATGGTCCAAGTACCACCAGTAGTACTGGTACCACAGACTGAGTACCCCTAATCTAAACAATAACAAAAAAAAAAATATGAGAATAAGTGAAGTGAATACATCAACATGAATAAACGAAAATCAAAAGTCTGTAGTGGATATGCTCACGATTGTGCAGATACAACTGTGCGTATGCAAATTTAAATAAAGTAAAAGTGTTTTCTTATGTTAGTCTACAATTCTTTCATTCTCTGCTGCCAGCGGTGGCTCAGTGAGTAGCACTTGTGTCTCACAGCGCATTCTGATGCGAAATGGTGTGTGTCACGTAGTTCTGTTGCAGATCATCTGGCATGCGCATTGCTAGTAACACAGCCGAATTCCACATATAGGGCCTGATCCAGAATAACGCCCGCCGTCGCTAGGACGGCAGGCGTAAGCGTAAGATCGGCTTTTCAGCCGATCTGCGCATGCGCCGGGCAGATGTTGCCCGGCGTTGCTACAGCAACGCCTGATCCTGGATCGGGCATCCGTAGCAGCGCCATAGGGACGCTGGAGGGGACGTCCCCCAGCGTCCCTACGTTCAGGTTATTGCTTCCCTACGTTCAGGTTAGTGTAGGTGGGCAGGGGGAGGTAGTTTAATGAGGGTGGGCTAGGCGGCCATACGGTCCTGTGCGAGCGTATGGCCCCTTCCTTACGCCGGCTGAAGTTAGGGTAGCCTTACAGGGGGAGTGTCAAGATAAGTGAACGCCGCTACGCTGTGCTTTAGTAAGCACAGCGCATCGGCGTACCTCTGGATCAGGCCCCTAGTGTGCAGATTTTGGCTGTTGTTCGTGGGACTGGATCCAGTCCTAGGTCTGTGAAGTAATCCTTTGTATTATTATATAGTAAATCTTATAAGTACCACACATATGCTACATTTGTAACTGGGTCGCCAGGGCCCAGAGATATATGCAGCATATTTCTGTAAACATTCTTATGCATTGACCAGGAAAACATGAGTGGGAAGGAGCACAGAAATGGAGTGTTCATGTATTTGTGTGTTCAGACAGTGCTGATGACCAGTTTCTCTTTTTCTAATTGCAGATTGTCCTCTCTAGCTCATAGTACATGAAGCCATAGCAATGCAGCATACACAATGAGGGATCTTGTCAATTTATTTTAGTTTATATTTAGGCTACCGCCATAAAATATTGTTGCAATGTACATTTTTAAAAGCAAAAATAATAGTTTGTCTTAACTGCATTTCAATTAACTTATATATCTAATTTCTGTTATTTTTATGGTTTATTGTAATTCATCATAAACTTAATATATGCAGATTTTGTATATAAAAATTAGTCAATGCATATTCATAATGGCAAGATAAAATAGCAAAAAATGTAATTGAAGATCCACCAGAGTTCGGTTCAGATCATTGCACAGAGAGTAAGTATTCTTGAATACAGGCTGCTTCTATGACTTAATTCCTCATAGACACTTTTAAACTCATGTAAATGTATTCTGTAGTTAAAAATGTATATGGAAAATTCGCTCTTGTAAACCTCCAGTTTAGATTTATTTACATCAAATAAGAAAATGACTAGCAAGTGGTAGATCTAAAATATATAATAAATTTCTTGCACATACATAAAAACCAGATGATGGTAAACAATAATGCAATCACAACCAGTGCTGGACAAATATACACAGAATAAGGACTACAATGACCATACGACATGCTGTAGATATCTATTCCTCTGTAGTTAAAAATATAATATAAGTGATTACACTTTGGTATCTCTCTGTCTCTCTGTATAGCATCACTACCATTATGCATTATTTATTAATATGAACCTTTGTTCTATATTTTTTACCAAGTAAGTGGTATAAAAATACCTATTTCATGTCTTCTATGGTAATATTAACAATGGCCAAGATTGTAATGTGAGAGTATCAAACCACATATTCAGAAATACAGAGAGTCTTATAAGAACTTGGGCCAGGTTCCAGACCTTGTTAAGTGCATGAACTTAGTTACACCTGGGCTAAACCATGTTCATTTCAGGGGGAGTCATATTTCATCTGCTGAAAACAGTATTAGAGTAGAGAGGTGATGTTTCCTATCCCGAGTCTACATAACTGTGTAATAGTAAAGCTGGTCAGTATCTGTGTGCCGTAACATGCAAAGGATACAATTAACTTGGCTCCCCCTGAATTCAACATGGTATAGCCCAGGAGTAACTAATTTCATGAACTTAACAAGGTCTGGATCCAGCCCTTGTTAAGGATCTGGGTTTGATTTTACCCTATTTGGTGTGCACTTGATCCACCAGGCATCGGGGAAAGGACTGGAATGGTTGGGGATGATTTAGTTTGATGCGAGTAAGACAGTTTATGCCAAAGTTGTTGAAGGATGCGTGAAGCAATAAAGACAATGTAGCATTTATTGAAATAAAAAGTCTAGTTACAGAAGACACATCTAAATATTTCTGTGCTGAACTGTAATAACTGCCCACACGCCTTACAATATACTGCAGCCATCGGAGTGTGACAACAGAAAATCACCCAGGGGAACAGATGTTTTCTGAGAAACTTCATAAAAACAAATGTTCTTTTAGAGCTGTCCTCCCAATCCCTCTGACTGTACAGGTTATATTGTGTTTCAGGAGAAACGTCTTTCATAGTAGTAATATATAGGTTAGGTTCATTTAATTTGTCAGTTTCTCTAAGTTTAATGTGCCTAATTTTAGGATGGATTTGTGTAATGGCTGTAAACTGTTTATAGGATTCTTAGTGGATGTACAATTCACTCTTATTACCTGTTCTGAATATGAAGTAGATTCCTGGAAACTTGCTTTAAAACTGTTACTTTTAGAAAGAAATTGGACCCATGCTGCTCCCCCACTGGATCCAGCCTCCTATAATATGTTCTTGTTCCTAACTCGGAATCAGCCCATTAACACTAAACAATGGGCCAGATTTACTAAGCTGCGGATTTGGAGAAGTGGAGATGTTGCCTATAGCAACCAATCAAATTCTAGCTCTCATTTTTTTATTACATACTAGAGAATGTCAGCTACAAACTGATTGGTTGCTATGGGCAACATCTCCACTTTTCCAAAACCGCAGTTTAGTAAATCTGGCCCTTGAGCTTGTAGTATTATAACTCTGGATGATCCCAACTAAGATAAGCAACTTAAACAAAAATCCCATGGACAATTTCTATGTAGCCAACCCCCCCCCTTCCTGTTGAAATCTAACAGTAAACGTACCATATTCTATATAGACTTGTCGGCACTAGAGCTGGTTACAATTTATAGAAGAATCCCATGCCGTTTGCCATCAGTCATCAGTCTTTAATACAAGCTGCAAAAGGAAATATAGGCTGTCAGCAGCATGTGTGTGTTTTTTTTCGCAAGTTAATTTGCCACCATTGCCAGTGCTTTGTAAAATCACTGCTGTTTAAATACATTGGGGTAGATCCAGAACTATGTGTGCCGTACGTTTATTCGCGGGGCGTATTTTTGTGCACGTAAGTTCGCTACACTCCCCTCGGCACACCCCTTGCACGGATGTATTTTGTCAAGATACGCTTCCCAAACCCTACCTTAACTTTTTCACACGTAACCGCTGTCATACGCCCACGTAAGTATGGGCTGAACGAATTTACGCAGCTAAGCACGCCCATACCGTACACTTTAAATACAACCCCCCGCCTACTTCACGTATTTCAGACGTATTTTGAGTAACGTAAATTTGGCACGCCCACGCGTAAGTATTTACGTGACACATACGTGAATGGCCCATACTTTCACAATTACGCTACGTGGATGTGCGTATTTTCTATGGAGCGCATGCGCAGTGCGTTCTAAACAGCGATTTTATGTCTCCGCCACACGTAAATTCACTTTGAAGCGTTGTTCTGGATCAGGCCCATTGTTTTAAATGATGATTATACTTTGAAAAATAAAAATCAGAACTGCGACTGGGTAGCAATTGATTGATTGTATGAAGAGCACAGTTGATGCGTATTAGCTTCTGAAAAGACAAGGGCCATAAAACGAACAAATGTAAATCAGAAGCTCTGTGTGTCTAAATATAATGCTATAGTGATATATTATTCTGGTACAATAGATAAGATGTAGTTAGCTTTTATGAGCAGGGTCCTCCTCCCTCCTGTCATCATCCCTCTTCCTTGTCTTTATTAATTCCCTTTTTTCTCTCTACTTTTTAGCTCCCTCCTTATTCATCTGCTCCTAAACACATATCCAGCATCTTTATTTTCCTTACATATTGTTCCGCTATTTTTGTACTGTATTTTATTTTAGTATTGTACATTTATTGTATTCCTTATTCATGTTTTTATACCCTCTGTTAATTATTGTATTGTATATGTAACTATTGGCTTTCCTATTGCATTTGTAAGGCAATGTGGATAACATGTGGCACTTTGTAAATAAATGTTAATAATAATAAAGTAATTAAAATCCTTGGAACCAAACCAAACTGAAATAAAAAGACATACAAAAATATATCATAACAAATTAAGTTTAAAATAAAATATATGAAATTCAATTATATTCATTGAAGATACATTAAATAAGTTGGCCCTCATGTGGCATACCATGTCTGTATAGCTTAAGGAACGCGTCCATTAAGGCTCCAGCCTTAATGTCGGAATTTCATTGCTTTTCGGAGTTTGAGTGTCAGACGTTTCAAAGGTCTCAAAATTTGGTGTCAATGTAGGAAACCTTAATCAGACATGTTAAACGGCAAGGTTTTTTGTCTATGGAATTTCATAGCTTTTTATACTGCAAAATATGTGTAAGGGGGTGTGTATTTGTAAGGGGGTGTATATGCGTAAGGGGGGTGTATGTTTAAGGA
>WWET01009822.1:1005-14495 GCA_011038615.1 Limnodynastes dumerilii
AGATTAAACTGGGACTGCAGACAGTGGAAGGGGAGGAGAGAGACACAGGTGAGAGGGATGCAGCCTGCAAGTCAAGGTGTCTGGTTACAGGAGTCATTGCAAACATTTCCTCAGGCTTTTTCCTCTGTGTAACAGGTCAACACTTGTAAGAGGAATCCCTCCGACCTCGCTGCTAGTCACTACAAGGTGCACTCAGCACATGCCACCGCAAGAATAATGCACTAAACACCCAAACTTCCCATGTCCGTGGCTCTATTAGATCACAAAGCCTGATGGGAGTCGTAGTCTCATACAGCGCATGACAGATATTCAGCACAAGGCAGCTGTTCAGGGATACTCAGGATAAAATTCCCCCTGTGCCAGAGCATTAGCCATTGTTTACCTTACGATGACCCTGCCATCCATCCATCTAGCAGCAGAGGGCATTCAGATAGGATAAACCCAGCCCTGAGCAGCGGGTAAAACATGTGAAGCCCAATCTCTTCCATTATATAGCGGAGGACAGGCTGGGACTATAATCTGTGTTACGTTACTTACTCCACATAATGGCAATTTCAAGCATTATAGTGACAGACGATACGGCTGGATTAGGGTAATGTACAGTGACATAATGGTAAATATCAGAGTGGAAGGAACACTACTACTGTATTGCAGAATGCAGTGCACCCTATACTGGAAGAACAGCAAGCATAACGGCCGTATTAGCAGAGAGATTACGTCCTTCTTACATGACCCTCTATAACACTACTGCCTCATTAGCGGAGACCTCATTTCTGTATATTCCCCAGAACGGACGACCTGGGAACATTACTGCCCAGCGACACCTCATCAATTCATTGCGTTACGTCACGTTCCTGCCTAGCCAGGGACCAAACCGGAGGAAAGGCCAATCAGTCGCCAGACATTTGCTTTCGCCGTGACACCGGCATGGGCGATGTCCTGCACAAGTACTGGCGATCAGGGGAATCCGAGAGGGTGGCCATGTCCCTGGGAAGCCTCAGAAGCCATGCATAGAACGTGTGAATGCTCTTATCTGGCTCGAAATCTGAGACCTGCGGCTGCGCTCTGCTTACTTTCTAATTATCCCTCAATGAGCTTCCAAACACTGAGAGGACAAGTGTCCCGGCCCCGGGCTACGTTTACCCGAGCAATTCATCAGTATAATGATGACATGTGTAATGACGGCCTTTATATACCGATATCCCAATACTATACTCAGCCCCCCAGAACCACCACGCGTAAATGCCGAATGCCCGGGAGAAAGGCGGCCAGCATGGAAACATGGATCCCGAGGAGAGCAGGAAGCCGGAACCGCACCCCCACCGGACGCTGAATTATCCTCTGTGCTGACAATTCTGAAAATACACAGTTATTAATAGCATATTTCTATTTATTCCGCTTTCTATGTACATTATAACCGTGTTTACAGTATATTACTGCCCTTGCGCTGTGTATAATGTAAGTGACACTGTTATGCGCGGTTCTGGATTACATACGTTTCTGCGCAGATCAGCGCTCAGACCGGTCTGAAATAAAAGGACAAATCATCTAGATATTCATAGAGAGACGCTTCAAACCATGGACTCATGTGACAGCAGCCTACAATGTGCGCAGCACCTCATCCTGTCTGCAGAGTCTTATTCTTATTAATGTCCGTCTCCAGACTGATAGTGATTGTAACTAATCCCACCGATGTTACCTTACAAACACAACACGGGTGATGCACACACATATACACCGATATACATAGTATATATACACACACATATACACCGATATACATAGTATATATACACACACATATACACCGATATACATAGTATATATACACACACATATACACCGATATACATAGTATATATACACACACATGTCACAGGAGAGGGTCCTGTCACTATAGTGTCACAGGAGAGGGTCCTGTCACTATAGTGTCACAGGAGAGGGTCCTGTCACTATAGTGTCACAGGAGAGGGTCCTGTCACTATAGTGTCACAGGAGAGGGTCCTGTCACTATAGTGTCACAGGAGAGGGTCCTGTCACTATAGTGTCACAGGAGAGGGTCCTGTCACTATAGTGTCACAGGAGAGGGTCCTGTCACTATAGTGTCACAGGAGAGGGTCCTGTCACTATAGTGTCACAGGAGAGGGTCCTGTCACTATAGTGTCACAGGAGAGGGTCCTGTCACTATAGTGTCACAGGAGAGGGTCCTGTCACTATAGTGTCACAGGAGAGGGTCCTGTCACTATAGTGTCACAGGAGAGGGTCCTGTCACTATAGTGTCACAGGAGAGGGTCCTGTCACTATAGTGTCACAGGAGAGGGTCCTGTCACTATAGTGTCACAGGAGAGGGTCCTGTCACTATAGTGTCACAGGAGAGGGTCCTGTCACTATAGTGTCACAGGAGAGGGTCCTGTCACTGTAGCAGAGCTGTAGGAGTCTGTCCCCCCATCACTGCTATAGTGATCAGATGCTGCAAGACAAGAAGGTGAGTATAGGGTACCGCAATAATAGCGGCGTTTGAAAGTTTGCAGCCTAGAAGTCGGGATCTGGTCCTATGTCCTGACCCATCATAATGGACCCAGAATGATGAAAAACACATTTGGAGTGTGTACGTACTCTGTGCCTGCATGGACATGCCAGTTATGTGTCGCAATGCGCTATGAATTATTCTGGATCACGCAATGTAAGCCTTTACGGCAGTGGAACGGGACGATCTGCCATGTGAACAGCGTGTATATAGAGGGTGGGGTATTTAAATCATCCAGGACCGTATTCACACCTAAGAGTGCTCTAAGAACGCATGGAATAGAGAAAGTCCGCACCTATGTGGCCCTTCCCTCTGATGGACGGAATTTAGCTGACTTCGGCGTTCGGAGCTGTGCACGTGCAGAAATCACCTCTGTACATAGTGAGATACGTAACCTCTGCCGCTCACAAACACCAACTTATGTGCATGGCGTGTGTATGTTTCTGAACATTATCAGGTCTGAATACGGTCCACAGTGACGGCTTGTTCATGTTCTCACACACGTTCCTTCATTACGCTTATTGATTATCTGTTTTCCTCAGATCTTTCTTCTCTGCTGGCCATATACTATTGTGGTGAAGATAATCAGTGGCGTCATATTACTGGTAAGTATAAGAAAACCAAAGTGTGAAGAATGAATGACTGGCAGATAATGGTAATATATAGTATAAAACAAATACACTGCAACCATCACTACATTACTGATATCCTTGTGTGTACCCCAAGCAGGCTTTAATTATTGTATTATGTTATCCTCCGCCAATATTTCTCTTCCTGTAAAAATAAATTATATATATATTTATGTGTGTGTATGTGTGTGTGTGTGTATATATACTATGTATATCGGTGTATATGTGTGTGTGTGTATATATACTATGTATATCGGTGTATATGTGTGTGTGTGTATATATACTATGTATATCGGTGTATATGTGTGTGTGTGTATATATACTATGTATATCGGTGTATATGTGTGTGTGTGTATATATACTATGTATATCGGTGTATATGTGTGTGTGTGTATATATACTATGTATATTGGTGTATATGTGTGTGTGTGTGTGTATATATATATATATACTATGTATATCAGTGTATATGTGTGTGTATATATACTATGTATATCGGTGTATATGTATGTATGTATGTATGTATGTGTATATATATATATATATATATATATAAATCCATCCACGGCTGGCGCTCCTGTCAGTAGTCATTACAATGATACTTGCTCTGTTGCTTGTCCTTAATGGGCCAGGACCCAAATAATGTAACCAAAGTATGAAAGGGCACTGGGAGACTTCTTAAATAAAGTACACGACACCGGGTCAGTCCGACGTTTCCAGTTATGTATTATAACTTTTCATCAGGGAACATTACATATGCAAGAGTGAAAAAACAGTGTTTTTATAACTTACCCCCATCATACTCAAATGATGCAGCACCATGAGTCAGCCGGCGTCGGCGGTCCGGGGCACCGCACAATGACGTACATCAGCCCATGTCCCGCCTCCGTCGTCAAAGACGCCACGGTGCTGCTAACAACAAACAAACCACGTGCATAGAGTCTGTGAATAAAGCACAAGGATATAAGAAAAATATTAAAACATCAGTGTCCCCAAACGAGCAGTAAGCAAAAAGTGACATACTAGTTCATATAGAATAATTTAAATACAGTACAAAAAATGTCCTAAGATTAGAATTACGGAACATATAGAATCAGGCTGGAAGAATATGTTTATAGGGTAAGTCCTATGTGCACGTCCCAAATATGGTCACTAGAGAGGATCCTGCACCAAAGTAAGATTACGAGGTTTAAATGAAATGGGACAAATTTAAAGCCTCATTCAGTCCGTGCGGCGACAAAGTGTTCAGTAGATAGATCCAATGTGTTTCTCTCTTTAACAGCAACAGTCCCCGGTCACCACCTCGCGGCAACACTGGTACGTGATCTATGATTCTATATCGAAGTGTGGCCATTCCGTGGCCACACTGGGCGTAATGTCTGGCAACTGGCTGGTCTGTCTCTTTGCCCGCAAGTGCCGTCCGGATTGCCGATCGGTGCTGGGCCATACGATCCCGGAAGACTGTAATGGTTTTTCCGATATAAGCAAGTCCACATGGATAATTGATCAAATAGATCACGTGGGTAGTAGTACATGTTAGATAGTGGTTAATCGAGAATTTACGGTTGCTGTGAGGATGAAGGAAACTGCTGCCTGCAATCAAATATCGACAAGTGGTACATGAAGTGCAGGGAAAGAAACCCTTTCTAGTGTACGGAGTTTTCTTTATAGTAACATCTGAATGTACTAAATGATTTTGTAAGTTGCGCCCTCTACGACAGCTGGGAAGTAAATGGAAATCTTTAATGTGCAACAAATCAGAGTCACTCGTGACCAAATGCCACCAATTTTTGGCTTTACAAATGGTCTTGCTGCTGTGTGGTTCATATGTTTGGACCCAAGGTATGACCTTATTGTCTTTAATAGTTTTCTCCTTCGGTTTCCATAGAGAATCTGGTGGAATGGCTCACACTTTCTCCTTAAGTGCAAGAAGATACTTTCTGTCATAACCCCTTTCCACGAACATGTTAAGCATGGTATCCATATCCCTTTCCCACAATGTAGGGTCACTGGTAATTCTGTGCACCCTTTGGGGAGTAAGGGATACCCTTGATGGATGCCGGGGGATGTTGTGATGATGCCAATAGAAAGTTATTTCGGTCAGTCGTTTTTTTATAAATGGATGTTGTTATATAACCACTGTTGTTCTGTATATGCACATCCAAAAAATGTAATTCATTCCTACTTATTTCTGAAGTTAGACGTATTGAGGTAGGTAAAGAGTTGAGATCTGCGATAAAGGTAAGTAACGACTCCTCAGTGCCCAACCAGATAAGGAATATGTCGTCAATAAAGGAAAAAAACAAACACAGCAATCAACAAATCTGGGGTCACTGTATATGTACTTATTCTCGTAAGCTGTCATAAAGATGTTGGCATACGATGGGGCCACATTGGACCCCATCGCACAGCCAGTAAGTTGTACATAGTGATTACCATTAAATAACCATTAAATAAAAAATAATTCCGGGTAAGAGTGAGTCCCAGAAGAGTCATAAATAGTGAAAGATCTGGTCCCTCATATAGGTCACTGGTAGTGATGGCATTATGTACTGCTTCAAGTCCATCCCTGTGAGGGATGGATGTATATAGACTAGAAACATCGATAGACGCTAAAAGCGCCTCAGGAGGTCTGTATTTCCTGTAACCTGTCGAGGAAGTGAGTGGTGTCCTGTAGAAATGATTTTCCTTGCTGCACCAAGGGTTGAAGATGGTAATCGAGCCATATAGATACCTTCTGAAACAAGCCGTCACGGGCTGAAATTATGGGCTGGCCTGGAGGTCTCCGTGCATCTTTGTGTACTTTGGGTACACTATATAAAATTGGAGTGACAGGAAAAGCAGTGGTAAGGTACATTTTAAGCTCGCTATTAATAATACCATCCTCTAAGGCACAGTATGTTATATAATTCAGCCTTATATTGAGCAGTAGGGTTATAGGCAAGTTTCGTGTACACAGTGGTGTCAGCGAGTTGACAGTCAAGTTCAGCGATATAGTCCACTTTATTCTGCAAGACAAGAGCTCCTCCTTTGTCAGCTGACCTGATTATAAGGTCAGTGTCTTGACTCAGAGATTTTAACACACGCCATTCTTTGGTGCTGAAATTGGAGCATAGTTTAGTAAATTTAGGAGTTAGATCTTGCTGTCTCAAAAGTCGTATGAATCTTTTTATAGAACTGTTGTTGGAATAGGGATCAAAAGTTGATTGTTGTTTAAATACCGGTTTATTGGAAGGAGATATAGAACTATCCTTAAAATGTTCTTTCAATTTTAGGGTCTGATGAAGTCTGGCAGTGTCCACATCCCATTGAAGTTTATTGCTTTTTGATGAAGGCACAAAAGACAAGCCTTTGTTAAGCACACTGATCTCATCTGGGATAAGTGTGCGATCAGACAGATTGTAAACTAAAGGCTCCTTCCTCTTATGTTGGCCCCCCCGCCTTGTCGGCCTCCTGGGTCGCCTTGGGACCTGGTTGTAACCCCTAAAGGGGGTCGTTGGGAAACAGATGAAATGGAAGAGGACTGATCAGTATCATCAGATCCCTGGATAGATGAGTCAGAATCGGTATTATATCTTACTGCCATTCTGCGTGCCCTGTAGTTGGTACCAGGCTTAGTGGTGTTAGCTCCCATTAACCATGGGTATACACGCTGTTCGGTATAATCAGTGTTTACTGCGTCCCTTTTGGCCTTCTTGTATGTAATCAGTTCTTTGTTTGAACTTCTCTATGCTTGTTTTAAGCTTGCCAATCCAGTCCATGGTGGTATCTGTTGTGAGAATAGGCTTATGTATAGCCTCAAGCTGGGTAGATTTGGTGCTAGCCTTCTCCATTTCAGTTTTTGCTTCCTCAATAACGAGGAGCATAAGGTCTTGCGAACACTTATTTAAAACTGCTACCCATCGGCGGCAGAATACCTCAATACGTCTTACTTCAGAAATCATGAATGAATTACATTTTTTGGATGTGCATATACAGAACAACAATGGTTATATAACAACACCCATTTATAAAAAACCGACTGACCGAAATAACTTTTTATTGGCACAAAACATCCCCCGGTATCCATCAAGGGTATCCATTACTCCCAATTTCTAAGGGTGCACAGAATTACCAGTGACCCTACATTATGGGAAAGGGATATGGACACCATGCTTAACATGATCGTGGAAAGGGGTTATGACAGAAACAAAACATTATACCTGATAATGTTGTTTCCCCGACTCCTCCATGGCAGCACTAACGATGGGTAACTCCCATTTGTTGTGTAGTGCCAGGACAGGAAATAAGAAGACCCCGGGATGGTATATAAGGACTGCCCCTTCCTCCTTCCGGTGTCTTCCCATTGCTCCAAGCTGAAATACATAGTTAGGAACACATTAAAATCCCGGGATGGGCAAGTTAGTGCTGCCATGGAGGAGTCGGGGAAACTACATTATCAGGTATAATGTCTTGTTTCCTCCTCCTCCCTGGCAGCACTAGCGATTGGTTATACCTAAGCAATCTCATATACGGGAGGGATACATATACCTTATAATACCGCTGATAGCACTTTCCTGCCGAAAGAGGCGTCGGCAACAGCGTGCAGATTCAGTCTGTAGTGTTTAGTGAAGGTATGCGATGCTGACCAGCCGGCAGCTTTACATAGTTCTTCCAAGGATGCCGATTGCCTTTCCAGCTGCTGTGGCCCTAGTGGAATGGGCCTTGATGTCTAAGGGAACTTCCTGACCCCTGATCTTATAAGACTCTGTGATGCAGCACCTGATCCACCTAGCTATTGAGCTTTTTGATGCTGCTTGCCCTTTCTTGTTACCTTCCGACAGAACGAATAATTGTCTAGACTGTCTTATTTTTGCAGTCCTATTGATATATGTCTTTACTGCCCTGACTAGATCCAACGCATGTAGGCGGTGTTCCGCTGAATTGTTGGGGTTTGGACAAAGAGCAGGCAGAGAAATTTCCTGATTAATGTGGAAACTGGAGATAACCTTGGGCAAGAAGTTCGGATTGGACCTTGTCTTCATAAAATGTGGTGTATGGTTGCTCACACCAAGGGACTGTATTTTTGATACTCTTCTAGCTGATGTCACCGCTACTAGGAATGCTACCTTCCATGTAAGCAATTTCAAAGATATTTCTTGAATGGGTTCAAAGGGCTTTTCTGTTAAGATGTTTAGAACTAAGTTCAAGTCCCATTGGGGAATGGACCATCTTAAGTCTGGCCTAATTCTTACTGCCGCCTGAATAAACCGCCTAACGTACTTATCAATAGCAAAGTCCTTATCAAGTACAGTGCTTAAGGCAGATATCTGAACTTTTAGGGAACTCACTGCTAGACCTTTATCTAAGCCTGCTTGTAAAAAGTCTAATACGTGGCCTATAGAAGGATCTGTACAGTTCACCTTATTTACGCCACACCATGAAACAAAAATGCCGAAGATTCTATGGTAAGCTTTTACTGTAGATAATCTATGACATTTTAACAAGGTTGTAATTACTCACTGCGGCCTCCATAGAAGCGCTGGAGCTGTTGGCGTCATTGTGAGAAGGGACGAAAAAATCGCCCTTCTCTCCCCCTTTGAGCACGAAAACTAGATCTAGATGGTCCTGGCTGGAATCTTCTAAGAAAAGATCTGCCTGGTTTTTATGACCTAGCCTCCTTGTACTCAACTTGTGATGGTCTGATAGGCCTGTTGAAGAAAGGTCTTTTGGGTCTGTCCTGGGGCAGCCAAGTGGACTTACCCCCTGAGGTTTTCTGGATGATATCATTCAATTTGGGGCCAAAAAGATATTCCCCCATAAAAGGGAAAAGAGATGAGACGGTGTTTAGATTGACTGTCCGCTGCCCAGGGTTTTAACCAAAGGGCACGTCTTGCAACAGAGGTTGAGGCAATAGATCTGGCTGAAAGCTTGACAATGTCCAAAGAAGCCTCGCACAAAAATTCTGTAGCTAATTGTATATTTTGTAAAGTCTTGGCTAAGTCTAATCTTTCCACTCCGTCGGCCATATCCTGTTCTAATGAATGGCACCATGATCTAAGAACCCTAGATGTGACTGCAGATGCTACTGCAGGCCTAAGTGATGCTCCCGCTAAGCAGTGAGATTTTTTTAAACTGACCTCAACCTTACGCTCCATATTATCTTTGAATGTGTTCGCATCTTCAAGTGGGAGCGTCGTTTTCTTTGAGATGCGGGAAAAAGCCGCATCAACCTAAGGTGGGTTATCCCATTTTTGAGCATCCGCTAAGGAAAATGGATATGTTCTAGAGATTTTAGCGGCTGCAGAAAATTTTTTGTCTTTTCCATTCCTCCAGAATTACATTTTTTATTACTGGTGATACTGGAAAAACCCTGCTTTTCTTTAAGGTTTCCTGAAATATCGGATCCTGTAAGAAGGAATCTTCTTGGGTATCCTGCACATTTACAACTTTTTAGATTAATTTAAGTAAGCTCTCGACCAAATCTGGGTTAAGAGAGCATTCTTCCTGGTGAACTACAGACTCCTCGTCAGACGCTAAGGATTCACCCCAGAAAACCATCCCCTCCTCCACTGACCCCTCTGACTGTTCTGATGTATCTAGGCCGTTTGTGCGACATCTTTTGTAGATCATCCTTAGTGATGAAAGCGTCTGAGAGGGTGGCACGCAGCATCTTTTAAAATTCTGCCATCTGCGGGGATGGTTGTTGCAGGCTTCTGCAGCATAGTTTTCAGGCAAATATATGTCACAAGATATACACTTTGTGGCAGCAGAGGTCTTAGATTTAGATTTAGCCTTTTTAGATGAATCAGAGTCTCTCTTCCCCTTGCTGGCCTCAGACCTACAATAAATAGAGTACTAGGGCTATAACTAAATAATAAGAGGAAAAGTATATACATATATACATATATAACTATAACTACCTAGCTGTACTAACTCTCTAACTACCTCCAACCAATTAATTACTGACTAACTATAAACAGATCTAACTAACTAAAATTCGAATAAAAGAATACATGCGCTACACTTACCCTGACCTCCTGGTCGGTTGCGTTTGTCTTCAGACATGGTTGTCCCTTTCTGGAGACACTCACCGACCATGTGAGAGAAAAACAGCTTGCCTTAAGCAGGCAGAGGCTGTTTCCTGGCGTCCAGCACGCCGCTAGCATCGGGCTCCGGGAAGACCGCGACACCCATGGACTTCCTGTTCCCGCCATCTTCCTGACGCTAGTCACTTCCGGCGGAAGTGATGTAATGTTTCACTGCCGCGCGGGCCCAGAGGCGCACGGCAGAGGCTCCGGCAGCGCACTGCAGCAGCTGCGGTAAGCGGAGCCTGCTGGAACTACATGTGGGGTCAGCAGACACCCCCTGCTCCCGCCATCCCCGTGAGGATGGACCGGAGCCCTAAACTAAGGTAAGACCTATAGCTGTTACTCCTCCCTGGCACCTAACAGTAACAGGAAATAAGAAGACACCGGAAGGAGGGAGGGGCAGTCCTTATATGCCATTTCCTGTCCTGGCACTACACAGCAAATGGGATTTACCCATCGTTAGTGCTGCCAGGGAGGAGGAGGAGGAAAGTATCTTCTTGCACTTAAGGAGAAAGTGTGAGCCATTTCACCAGATTCTCTATGGAAACCGAAGGAGAAAACTATTAAAGACAATAAGGTCATACCTTGGGTCCAAACATATGAACCACACAGCAGCAAGACCATTTGTAAAGCCAAAAATTGGTGGCATTTGGTCACGAGTGACTCTGATTTGTTGCACATTAAAGATTTCCATTTACTTCCCAGCTGTCGTAGAGGGCGCAACTTACGAAATCATTTAGTACATTCAGATGTTACTATAAAGAAAACTCCGTACACTAGAAAGGGTTTCTTTCCCTGCACTTCATGTACCACTTGTCGATATTTGATTGCAGGCAGCAGTTTCCTTCATCCTCACAGCAACCGTAAATTCTCGATTAACCACTATCTAACATGTACTACTACCCACGTGATCTATTTGATCAATTATCCATGTGGACTTGCTTATATCGGAAAAACCATTACAGTCTTCCGGGATCGTATGGCCCAGCACCGATCGGCAATCCGGACGGCACTTGCGGGCAAAGAGACAGACCAGCCAGTTGCCAGACATTACGCCCAGTGTGGCCACGGAATGGCCACACTTCGATATAGAATCATAGATCACGTACCAGTGTTGCCGCGAGGTGGTGACCGGGGACTGTTGCTGTTAAAGAGAGAAACACATTGGATCTATCTACTGAACACTTTGTCGCCGCACGGACTGAATGAGGCTTTAAATTTGTCCCATTTCATTTAAACCTCGTAATCTTACTTTGGTGCAGGATCCTCTCTAGTGACCATATTTGGGACGTGCACATAGGACTTACCCTATAAACATATTCTTCCAGCCTGATTCTATATGTTCCGTAATTCTAATCTTAGGACATTTTTTGTACTGTATTTAAATTATTCTATATGAACTAGTATGTCACTTTTTGCTTACTGCTCGTTTGGGGACACTGATGTTTTAATATTTTTCTTATATCCTTGTGCTTTATTCACAGACTCTATGCACGTGGTTTGTTTGTTGTTAGCAGCACCGTGGCGTCTTTGACGACGGAGGCGGGACATGGGCTGATGTACGTCATTGTGCGGTGCCCCGGACCGCCGACGCCGGCTGACTCATGGTGCTGCATCATTTGAGTATGATGGGGGTAAGTTATAAAAACACTGTTTTTTCACTCTTGCATATGTAATGTTCCCTGATGAAAAGTTATAATACATAACTGGAAACGTCGGACTGACCCGGTGTCGTGTACTTTATTTAAGAAGTCTCCCAGTGCCCTTTCATACTTTGGTTACATTATTTGGGTCCTGGCCCATTAAGGACAAGCAACAGAGCAAGTATCATTGTAATGACTACTGACAGGAGCGCCAGCCGTGGATGGATTTATATATATATATATATATATATATACACATACATACATACATACATACATATACACCGATATACATAGTATATATACACACACATATACACTGATATACATAGTATATATATATATATACACACACACACACACATATACACCAATATACATAGTATATATACACACACACACATATACACCGATATACATAGTATATATACACACACACACATATACACCGATATACATAGTATATATACACACACACACATATACACCGATATACATAGTATATATACACACACACACATATACACCGATATACATAGTATATATACACACACACACATATACACCGATATACATAGTATATATACACACACACACACATACACACACATAAATATATATATAATTTATTTTTACAGGAAGAGAAATATTGGCGGAGGATAACATAATACAATAATTAAAGCCTGCTTGGGGTACACACAAGGATATCAGTAATGTAGTGATGGTTGCAGTGTATTTGTTTTATACTATATATTACCATTATCTGCCAGTCATTCATTCTTCACACTTTGGTTTTCTTATACTTACCAGTAATATGACGCCACTGATTATCTTCACCACAATAGTATATGGCCAGCAGAGAAGAAAGATCTGAGGAAAACAGATAATCAATAAGCGTAATGAAGGAACGTGTGTGAGAACATGAACAAGCCGTCACTGTGGACCGTATTCAGACCTGATAATGTTCAGAAACATACACACGCCATGCACATAAGTTGGTGTTTGTGAGCGGCAGAGGTTACGTATCTCACTATGTACAGAGGTGATTTCTGCACGTGCACAGCTCCGAACGCCGAAGTCAGCTAAATTCCGTCCATCAGAGGGAAGGGCCACATAGGTGCGGACTTTCTCTATTCCATGCGTTCTTAGAGCACTCTTAGGTGTGAATACGGTCCTGGATGATTTAAATACCCCACCCTCTATATACACGCTGTTCACATGGCAGATCGTCCCGTTCCACTGCCGTAAAGGCTTACATTGCGTGATCCAGAATAATTCATAGCGCATTGCGACACATAACTGGCATGTCCATGCAGGCACAGAGTACGTACACACTCCAAATGTGTTTTTCATCATTCTGGGTCCATTATGATGGGTCAGGACATAGGACCAGATCCCGACTTCTAGGCTGCAAACTTTCAAACGCCGCTATTATTGCGGTACCCTATACTCACCTTCTTGTCTTGCAGCATCTGATCACTATAGCAGTGATGGGGGGACAGACTCCTACAGCTCTGCTACAGTGACAGGACCCTCTCCTGTGACACTATAGTGACAGGACCCTCTCCTGTGACACTATAGTGACAGGACCCTCTCCTGTGACACTATAGTGACAGGACCC
>WWET01009823.1:0-13246 GCA_011038615.1 Limnodynastes dumerilii
ATATATATAGGGGTAGATCCAGTACTACGTACACGAGCCGCTAGCATAAAAGTACCCATTAGTATTTACTGCGCATGCGCGCAGCAGATGTTACACCACATAACTCAGAGCGTTAGGGCCAGTCATGTATCATCATAGTAACTATGTACGAAGGGGCGTGCCAGCCATACGACACCCGTAATTACGCTTCGAAGGCGGGGTGAGGCATTTAAATCGTACAGTATAGGCATGCTTAGCAGCGTAAGTACATGCATCCATTACTACGTATGGCAGAGGGGAGTGCCTAGTAAATACGCTAGCGTAAGTACACTACGCTAGGAAACGTAATGGACACGTAGCTCTGGATCTGGCCCATAGTTAGTATATAAAAAAGCTATGAAATTCCATAGACAAATAATCTTACAGTTTAACAGGTTTCCTACACTGATACAAATCTGAGATATGGGGCTGAATCCAGACCTGTGCCCGACAGGTCACTTACACACGCAAGGTATGTAAGCGACCTTCTTTGAATGGAGGTTGCATGTGCCCTCCAGATGTTGTGTTAGGGTTACAATAGTAACCCTAGTGTAGCAACATTCGTACGGAACTATTGCTAAAGTTGGCAGTGGGAAGCATGCAAAATGTACAGTGGCTTGTGCAGTATCTCAAGGTACCATCACTGAAGAAAACATGCTGTTTGTTGGCGGCAAAATCATCCAATTACCCCTTTAATTTACTTTTTGCCCAAGATCCACAAAACATTACAAAGCCCCCCTGGGAGACCGATCATTTCCTCCCGAAGGTCACTAAGCCAACCAATTTCCTATTTCATTGATTTCAATTTGCAGCATTTGGTACAAGATACTCCAAGTTATATTAAGGACACTTCACATTTCCTGACAAAATTGATGGGAGTACAACATTATGCAGGTAACTGCATTTTGGTAATGTTGGATGGGTTGAATCTATACACCAATATACCAAATGAATGCAGAATGGAAGCAATATGCTCAGTATTGAATAATGATTTGTTTAAAGATCCATCAACAGATTTGTTTTCCTTCACCTTATATGTTTTGCATTGACCAGAAATTATTTTATTTTGCAGCACAAATTTTATTTACAAGTAAATGGAACTGCAATGGGGTCAAACATGGCCCCATCTTATGTAAATTTATTTATGCACTGTTTTGAATCCACATATGTTTTGAGTCATCCTATTTTTTCAAAATTCATTGCATTTTATGTACGTTTCATAGACAATATTTTTCTGTTGTGGACGGGGAGCAGTTTTGGAATTAACCATATTTGTGGACCTGTTTAACAACTTGGAGTCAACTATTAAATTTACTCTTACATGGGATTTGGAGAACATTAGTTTTATAGATGTTCAAATAAAACAAACCTCAACAGGTTTTAAACCAATTTATTCCATAAAGTTTCAGATAAAAACACCCTTTTGAGAGCTGACAGCTTCCATCCCCAACCACTGAAATCAGGCCTCCCTTTTTCTCAAATGTTGCGACTTGTGAGAATAGTCTCAGATGGTAACTTACTGCACATGGCCCTAAAAGAAATGGGGGACAGATTTTTAAGACGTGGATATAGAGCTAAAGAAGTCAAGGGGGCTATACAACGGTCTAGCTCTCAAGAGGAAGGATTTACTTCAACCTTCCAACAGGAATAAGGAGGTACACATTGTATTAAGCACCACCTATTCAACTTTATCAAATGATGTAAAACATGCAATTAACAAACATTTGCACATTATAGCAACAGACTCCAGAATTGGTCCAAGCTTTGAACTTCAACCCTTGATGTGCTACAAATGTAGTCCCAATTTTAATGATAAACTGGTGATGAATTATATTATACCTGTGATACATAGAACTTGGCTCTCAACTAAAACCAGGCATATTCAGATGTAATAGGTGCATTAATTGTAAATAACTAATATTTAAAATTCAGCAAAGGCTCACATGCAAAAGTAAATATGTTGTTTATGTAATACAATGCTCATGTCCTAAACTGTATATAGGAAAAATTGTACATATGTTAAAGGAAATAATTGTGTTTCATCGTTCTTCCATTAAAAAGCCTTTATTAATATGGATAAAAAAAACTCTTCCCTTTGCGAAACATTTTGTTGACAAGGGACAGTGTTTGAAAGATTTCAAATGCATGCCATTGACTCAAATTTCCCCCCTGCGAATCCAGAGGGGACAGAGATTTCCTCTTATTGCGCTAGGAGGCCACACTGATCCATCTCCTAGATCAGGGTTGGGGAACCTCCGGCCTCCGAGCTGGATCCGGCCCGCGAAATCATATGGTCCAGCCTGCAGGCTGCCTAGCAGGCGGTACCTGCTATCAGCTGCTGCTGTAATTACACAGAGCAGCAGATCGCAAATCCCTTTTCAGCTGCCGGGGTTTGCGATCAGCTGCTCTGTGTTCTGCCCGGCAGCTGATACAGTGATTTCCTGCATGCATAGGAGCTCCTTCTTGGTGACACCAGCATCAATAGGAAGGAGCAGGAGCGCACGTCGCAGAGGAAGGGAAGATATCAAAGGTAAGTGAAGCAGTGAGGGAATACTGGGAGGCTGGAGAGACATGGGGCCTGATCCAGAGCTACGGCCTCAGCTGCTCTCTGCCCGGCAGCTGATACAGTGATTTCCTGCATGCATAGGAGCTCCTTCTTGGTGACACCAGCATCAATAGGAAGGAGCAGGAGCGCACGTCGCAGAGGAAGGGAAGATATCAAAGGTAAGTGAAGCAGAGCAGTGAGATACAGACAGCCAAAAGCTCATTTTCGGCTGTCTGTATTTTGAAAAATAATTAGAAGGTTTTCCTAATGAATGGGTAAGTATGCTGAATTTATTTTTCAGTATACTCACCAATTCATTGCCTTTCTGAAACACTTGCACATCCGACAAGTCTTATCGGAGTCTTATCGCTGTGGACTCATCCTGGGGATCTTCGATTCTTTGTCCTCTGCAAGGCAGCACCAATCAGTGGCAGTGGCAGAGGCAGAGGCACTTCGAAATTGCCTAACAGAAAGCAATTACCAACCCACAGCCCACTGGACCAGAGGTGCGGAGTATAACCACAAGCCAGATATTCACTAGAGCCTCTGATGGTAGGGATGGATTTGTCCAGAGGTAAATGACAGTTCTGTGGCCCGCTGGACAAGTACACAGACACCAAGATTTTGAACAGGAGTAGTACAGACAGGTAGCAGGGGTGCGGCTACCGCAGCTGAATATAATGGTAAATGACAGGAACCAAGGACATGAGGAATACAGGAACCAGGGGTAGTGCAGGAGTAGTACAGACAGGTAGCGAATGTGCGGCTACCGCAGCCGGATACAATGGCAGGAACCAAGGACATGAGGAATACAGGAACCAGTGGGACAAGTGGTGCAGGAACTGGAGACATGAGGAGTATCAGAGCACTGGAAGCGATGGACACTATACATGACCAGGAACCAGGAAGCAAGGTTGAGGACAAAAGTCAGCAAGTGGATGTAACCTGACAAGGAGTGGACTGAGCTAGGGGTTTGAATAACACACTTGACGAGCAAGTTAAAATGCACCAACTTACCATTAAATATAATAATAAAAATAATAATAATAATAACAACAATTTAATGTAATGAAAAGACATGTATTAGTATGTCTGGTCTAAAGGTCACAGTCTTTGTCATTGCTATATGTACATCCTTTAAGATAACATAACAGAAACAGATTAGTGTATCACATCAGAAATAAATGTTTTAGTCAAACCACAGGTCAGTATTATTGGTCAAGCTGCTCATTTAATAATATTCTCTAATAAAATGTTATTACATTTTATACTTTATTTCTACTTGAAATGACATGCACATGCTGGAGGAGGCATTAAATGTGATTGGACAAAGTCTCCCTTATTAAAAAAAAAGCTCTAAAGTTATTCATGTTTGTCTTTTTTCTTTTGGAACTATATTAACCAATCTCCGGGACCTTTATAACTTCAAGCTGATTATTATCTTCTGTCGCAAGAATGCTAGTGGTGAGATTGGCACAAGCATAGTATGATATCCTACTTTAACAACAGACAAGAACAATACCTAGAAGAATATAGCCTTTCATAAATATCTGTCAGTGTCACTGGGGAAAAACTTAATATTTACTTAATCTAAAAAATATCAAGTGAAGGAAATGGTAAGAATAAATCAAAACAGGAAAACTCTATTGGTCTTGATTTCAATTTAAAATGTTTAAGTTACACAGAAAGAGAAATATTGCTATTCTTGAAAAGTTTTATTAAAAATGATATTATTGCCATTTTTATCATTTGGTTTTCCTACCAAGGATTTTTCTGGCGTTTATTTGCAGTGGCCAGGAAAAAAAACATGCTTTTATTACACAGTGAGCAATCTTCCACCCCAGACACGATGTTGTACAAAGTGCTGTACTGCTTCATAAAACATGCAGGGACTTATTTGTCAGACAGCACTAGAAAAGAAGATGTGTCATAATTTACCCTGCAGAAGCCTAATTATTACATGATTTGTATGAGAATACAAATCATGTAATAATTAGGCTTCTGCAGGGTAAATTTATGACTTTAGTCTTTTCTAGTGCTGTCTGACAAATAAGTCCCTGCATGTTTTATGAAGCAGTACAGCACTTTGTACAACATCGTGTCTGGGGTGGAAGATTGCTCACTGTGTAATAAAAGCATGTTTTTTTTCCTGGCCACTGCAAATAAACGCCAGAAAAATCCTTGGTAGGAAAACCAAATGATAAAAATGGCAATAATATCATTTTTAATAAAACTTTTCAAGAATAGCAATATTTCTCTTTCTGTGTAACTTAAACATTTTAAATTGAAATCAAGACCAATAGAGTTTTCCTGTTTTGATTTATTCTTACCATTTCCTTCACTTGATATTTTTTAGATTAAGTAAATATTAAGTTTTTCCCCAGTGACACTGACAGATATTTATGAAAGGCTATATTCTTCTAGGTATTGTTCTTGTCTGTTGTTAAAGTAGGATATCATACTATGCTTGTGCCAATCTCACCACTAGCATTCTTGCGACAGAAGATAATAATCAGCTTGAAGTTATAAAGGTCCCGGAGATTGGTTAATATAGTTCCAAAAGAAAAAAGACAAACATGAATAACTTTAGAGCTTTTTTTTTAATAAGGGAGACTTTGTCCAATCACATTTAATGCCTCCTCCAGCATGTGCATGTCATTTCAAGTAGAAATAAAGTATAAAATGTAATAACATTTTATTAGAGAATATTATTAAATGAGCAGCTTGACCAATAATACTGACCTGTGGTTTGACTAAAACATTTATTTCTGATGTGATACACTAATCTGTTTCTGTTATGTTATCTTAAAGGATGTACATATAGCAATGACAAAGACTGTGACCTTTAGACCAGACATACTAATACATGTCTTTTCATTACATTAAATTGTTGTTATTATTATTATTATTTTTATTATTATATTTAATGGTAAGTTGGTGCATTTTAACTTGCTCGTCAAGTGTGTTATTCAAACCCCTAGCTCAGTCCACTCCTTGTCAGGTTACATCCACTTGCTGACTTTTGTCCTCAACCTTGCTTCCTGGTTCCTGGTCATGTATAGTGTCCATCGCTTCCAGTGCTCTGATACTCCTCATGTCTCCAGTTCCTGCACCACTTGTCCCACTGGTTCCTGTATTCCTCATGTCCTTGGTTCCTGCCATTGTATCCGGCTGCGGTAGCCGCACATTCGCTACCTGTCTGTACTACTCCTGCACTACCCCTGGTTCCTGTATTCCTCATGTCCTTGGTTCCTGTCATTTACCATTGTATCCGGCTGCGGTAGCCGCACCTTTACTACTTGTCTGTACTACTCCTGCACTACCCCTGGTTCCTGTATTTCTCATGTCCTTGGTTCCTGTCATTTACCATTATATCCAGCTGCGGTAGCCGCACCTTTACTACCTGTCTGTACTACTCCTGCACTACCCATGGTTCCTGTATTTCTCATGTCCTTGGTTCCTGTCATTTACCATTATATTCAGCTGCGGTAGCCGCACCCCTGCTACCTGTCTGTACTACTCCTGTTCAAAATCTTGGTGTCTGTGTACTTGTCCAGCGGGCCACAGAACTGTCATTTACCTCTGGACAAATCCATCCCTACCATCAGAGGCTCTAGTGAATATCTGGCTTGTGGTTATACTCCGCACCTCTGGTCCAGTGGGCTGTGGGTTGGTAATTGCTTTCTGTTAGGCAATTTCGAAGTGCCTCTGCCTCTGCCACTGCCACTGATTGGTGCTGCCTTGCAGAGGACAAAGAATCGAAGATCCCCAGGATGAGTCCACAGCGATAAGACTCCGATAAGACTTGTCGGATGTGCAAGTGTTTCAGAAAGGCAATGAATTGGTGAGTATACTGAAAAATAAATTCAGCATACTTACCCATTCATTAGGAAAACCTTCTAATTATTTTTCGAAATACAGACAGCCGAAAATGAGCTTTTGGCTGTCTGTATTTTGGAAATATAATTTTCTTTACGGAGAAAGTTTCCTGGTCTGGTTTCCATTTTTGGACCAGTAAGAGACATATGGGAGTCATTGGGCTGGATCCAGAGTTAAGTAAGTGCTTGAAATGAGTTACTCCTGGGATAAACCATGTTGATTGCAGGGGGAGTCAAGTTAATTGTGTTCTTTGCATGCAGGGATATATCTTTGAATTGCTTACTGCACACAGATACTGACCAGCTTTACTATTACACTGTTATTTAGACTTGGAATGGGAAATATCACTTCTCAACTCTAATACTATTTGCTACAGTTGAAATATGACTCCCCTACAATCAACATGGTTTAGCCCAGGAGTAACTAATTTCAAGAACTTACTTAAGTCTGGATCCAGCCCATTGTCAGCAGTTGCTTAAGACTACATAAAACAAAACAAGGAATACAGTAGGTGTAGGGAGAATGATTTTTATTTTAAGTAAATATGGATTATTAATAATAATAATAATAATAATAATAATAATAATAATTGACCTATAAACTCCCATTATTGAGCAACCATGTTAAATTACATTTATAGAACAAATTTGAGATCCACGGCCATTTGGGATATCTCATTATATATAGTTTGCTGTACGTAATATGAGTTTTTTATATATTATATAAATAACCTAAACTGGGTGAACTACATCCATATTTCCATGAACAGCACAGATTAGCTACAAAAGTTGGTAAATTGCATAACACGATACATGGAAATTTGTCAATCCAAGATATATTGGATATAGGCCATATAATAAGGTTTTTATTGTAAAATTCAAAGTAAGGGAGCTTCCTTAACTAGCATGTTGTTTGATTGTCTGAAAGCAATGCATAGAATGTCATTGTATAGGAATCAATGTATTAAATGATCATGTATGTTGTTTATAAAATCTCTTATAGTACCATGAAATTGTAATATGTACTTTAATGTGATTAATGTATTACTATGTGGTGGCATCAAATGTTTCTATTTGCCTTTCCAAAGGCTGAAAACCTATACTAAAATGTTATATATATATATATTTTTTTTTTTATTTAATAAACCATCATTTGGTATTTAATGTCTGATTGCTTTTTAAGTTGTAATGCTAGCATTGACATAATATTGTTTTAATGAAAATTCAATATAGATATCTACAGTATATATATATATGAAAGACTACAATTAAAATGTCATGTCGGTCACCAAAATTGTGCATTAAGCTACCGTTTGCAGTTGTAAAGTTTCACCTGTTTCTCCTTATCTTTAAACTCAGAATAAAGTGCAATCTTACCCTTAAAGGTTAAAATTTCATTGAACTGATATATTTCCTGAAAGTAAATTATTGTTTCTATATATTTTACCATTTGTATGCTCAGATAATAAATGTCGTTTTGATGAGTACTATATTTATATGAACTTTTTTTACTGTCCAGCTGAATCTAACTGAAAGTCCCATGCAGCATGTCCCATGCTGCATGGGAAATCCCAATTTCCATCATGAGACTTTGGTAATTTCCCACACTGGCAGAGGGTATATATATATAGCCCAATGCCAGCCAACCTGTCATCAGCTCCGGGGAATAGGGTTTTTTTTGTTGTTTTAAGCGACAAGACCCCTCCATACTATGCAGCCTAACCCTAACTTTCCCCTTAAACCCTAACAGTAATCTTAACCTAACATTAACCTAATTCTAACAGTAATCACAGCCTAACCATAACTTTATATCCGCCGCAACTGCCGCAGCCTGGGGATATTGGATATGAGGAAATAGGTTCCTGTACTCAATTGTAATTTTCAAATTTTAGTTGGTTTCAAACAATGATACAGCTGCCATTCAAGTTGCTGTCTTTATCATTTTTGAAAATGGGGGCGGCCAGACAATCAGCTGCATCCCATAAAGGTACAATGCCATAAGGGGAAAGATAACCTATTTTCAGGTTAATTAGGTCTAAGAACACAAAAAAACCATCAATGTAATGTTAGCAAGGTTAACATGAACTGAAAGATCTATTATATCCACATGAACTCTTACATTTATTAACTAAGAATAATAAAAAATAAATGAAAAAACAATCATAACATACTAAAATATTCTGAGAAGTGTGAGAATTTAGAACAATTTAGAATAATTTTGAATTTAGAATAATTTAGGATACCTTATAGGAGTGAGACTGCAGTAAGGGTTGTCACAAACTCAGAGACCGAATTTACATCCAAAAGTTGGGGTTAAAATTAAAGTCTAAGCACAGCTTGAGAGTAAAATGTGGGAGGACTAAATAGGACTAATCCATTTGATATTATGTTTTTATTTTTTATTGTGAGACAAATTTGAGTGCATTACATATTCCAACCACAAATTACACTCTATGCACTAACAAAATACCAGAACAAAAATGACAAAACACAGGTATCAAACCTGGGCAGGTTCACAGAGCCTGAAAGAAGGGGGATCAGAGCCATATGTATCACCATCTGTGACAAACTCGTGCCAAGGAAACCCTTTCCCCTATTTCCTCACTATTTACAAACTTCATTCACGCTTGTGAGCGAATTTACACGTGGCGGAGATGTAAAATCGGCTTTTGGTAAGTACTGCGCATGCGCACCTTACAAAAAATACGCTCAGTAACGTAGCGTATTTGTGAACGTATGGGACATGCACGTATGTGTCACGTAAATCCTTACGTGTGGGCATGCCAATTTTACGTGAGTCTAAAATACGTCTGAAATACGCTATGTAGGCGAGGGTTTGTATTTCAAGTGTACAATATGGGCGTGCTTAGCTGCGTAAATACGTGTTGCACCTACGTACGTGAGCGGATGACATCGGTAACGTGGGCAAAAGTTAAGGTAGGGTTTGGAAAGCAGATCTCGGACAAAATACGTACATTCAAGGGGTGTGCCAAGGGGAGTGTATAGAAGGTACGCACGTGTAAATACACTACACGAGGAAACGTATTGCAAGTGGAGTTCTGGATCTACCCCATTGTATCAAATACTTAGCGCATACTTGAGCAACATAGTACACCTGCAAAGTGGAATGAAATAATTTAAGTAACGTATTTTATGGTATCAGGTTCTGCTTTATAGTCAGAACTATATACATTAACACAGTATACAGTTTTGAAAAAAGTGGTATTCAATTAAAACTAAAACTTTTAAACTAAAGGTTAAAAAGCAGCAGGTAATGATTTAATCAGGATCAGATTTCTGTGAGCAGAAACAACGCTGACAGTTCCTGTCTTTTTGTGTTGCTGATATATATTTTTGTCCCTTTTTGGCCGTTTGATATGCCTCAATTTTGAGTTTCATTTGCTGCATCCCTGGAGCTACACAAGCAAATGATCTCTCAGTTGAAGCCACAGTTGCAATGAAAGCAATTACTCAATATCCTAACTCTCCAGTCATAGATGCAGCAGACTGAGTGTCTGTAAGTGGCAAGAATCTGGCAGCTTGAACTGTTGTAGCTGTTGTAAATGTACAATAAAATTGAAATGCAATCACAGTTTGTCAACTGGTCTATAATTAGCAATAGTCAAGCTTACCAGTAACTGTAAAGAATCATTGAGCTAATGCAGGTGTAGAAACTAATTCACTTGTCAACAGCAAAAAATATGCTTAATAACTTACATACAATATCTGATGATGGATTTAATGAAGGTGTATTTTAAAGTTCCATGCCAGAGAATGATTTTCAAGCTATTAGCACATTACGATTCTAGTATACAATATAGCTGCTTGGAGCCTGAGAATAACCATAATAATGTAGTCAACACTAGTAACAGTGCATACAATACTTGAATTATATGTGCATGCATAATGAATTTATGCTAACGCCATAATGATCCTTGAACCAAGTACCTAAATAATTTAAAGCATCACCTTATTTATTATTTATCCACAAATATTCAGACTTTTCAGTTACTTTTATATTTATATCTTTATTTATCTGATTGTTTATGCCTTCTTTAGAAACATATATTTTCCCTGTATCAAGAACAAATTTAAGAATGCTTAACTGGCACAAACCAATTTAAGGGGTTTATTTTATATGCTGATAGAAAAGAAAGATACAGTAGCTTGCTTAGTACTTAGTCTCTTTCTACACTTTCTTGTTTTGCAAAGTAACAGTGCTGGAGTAATCAGTTACTACTGTGGGGCTGGGCTCAGGTTCTGTTTTGTTCACTTCATTGTTTATTCTTCTTTATGGGGGATGTGTTATTCAACATTCTAAAATATCTTTTTTTCCAGAGGAACTATATTGTCTCCTGACAACAACCCAGGAGTATAGCGTAGGAGTCCCTACTGAACTGATAAGAGAAGAGTGAGAAGACAGACAAGACTAATATACACAGAACATAGAGCTAGTAGAAATAATCGAAGCTTGAATGAAGTATATAGTAGTAGAAACAGATGTCAGCAGAGACCAGAGAGAGTGGATAAACACAGACTAACCAAAGAATTGTGTAGAGCACAAATTGAGACCATTCCAAATGAGACTAATAATAGTACTGGAAAAAAAAACTCCAGTGCCTATATGGAAAAACTCTGGTAGAGGTACAGATACCAATGTACAAGTGCCAGGTGCCTCAACCACACTGTTGGGTCCTCATGTAAGCACCGGAAGTTGTAGGAACGTGATGATCTTGGTCAACCTCATGCTGGTGGTGGTTTTGTGGTTGTGTGTCCTGATGGTGCTGCTGATGCCAGTTGTGATGATTATGATGTTACATATGGTGCTGAGGCCAGGAGAGCAGGATACATTGTTAGTTATGTTGAGTGCAGGATCCAGTTCTGGTGGTGGTGGTGTTGAAGTTAGTGGTGTGGGAGATAAAAGTACAGGATCCAGTGTAAGTGGTGGTGGTGCTGAAGTGAAGGGTGTAGGAGACAGGGGTGCAGGATCAGGTACTGATGATGATGGTGTTGTAGATGTTATTGATTGGCCAGTAGGTTTACCAAAATTATGATACAGCAGTGGGCCAAGCAAACGGATCATTACCAAACCAACCACCTTTACTGCTGTTATCAGGCATTTCTGATTTTGGCTAGTTGTTCCTTCATTGTAACCCCCATATTTTAGAGGAGTCTTCTGGTGGCAAAAGACTCTTTGTGTACTTCCCTGATGCATTCAGGTGTGGTGTGCAGAAAAGGGGGAACATCAGCATGTCGAGAATCCTAAGGAGGTTGCCAGGGTTCATAGTCTTCTGCACCATTTGCTTGCATCATTAAAGTATACAAAAATTGAATAAAAGAGATCATACTGACACTCCTGATAGTGTATCACAAAGAACAGTTCCCCATCATGAGGGAGGTGCCCCGAGGTATAAAGAAGGAACTGATTATATTTATACACACAAAAAATTCTTGTAATGAAAAAGTCTGGGTCTTATGAGTAATTATTATTTCCATTTATTGTTTAAAATATATCAGCCTTTATTAAATTGAAAATATTGGATTACCACAGCGAAATACAAAAACACCAAAAATCCTACTGTGCATTAGCACCGAAAAATTATTAAAAACATAACACAGTGGCTTTGCCCAATAGGAGACACTCCAGCATTAACTTCCCTATTAAACATCAATTAATGTGTGTCTCTGATCCTGTATAACTAATATGTATGTCTAGTACAATATATAAACCCATAAAGACTAATTATCTCAAACTGATATGTATATCTCACAGTTATCCCTTATATCTATAATATAGATGTTAATGAAACACTACCCAAAACTGGGGAAGATAAGCAATGGATAATATTGGATGAGAAACGGATCTATAAATAAATATGTGCCGGTAATTGTGGATAAAAATATGACCACAATACTTAAACATCTAAGATAGCTCCAACTGGCTTCACAAATCACTTACTGAGTAAGTAACAAGGAGACTAATGAGTCTCTATCATATTCTGCCAGTAATAGGAGAAGGGGAAACGAGACACCAACGCTATAACGCTGTGAGATAAAGCGGCATTGGAACCGGCTATTCAATTAGCCGCGTGCTAATACTGTCAAACTAGACTACATGAATAGTACCTAAATAAATTATAATGAATTGGCTCAGGATTAAATTAAAGGGCTCAAATGCCACACGTGTCAGAGACAGGGGCGGATTGGCAATAGGCCTTAGCGGGAAGTTTCCCGGTAGGCCGGTACCCTGATGAGGCCGCACGGAGGCACCTCTTCAGCATAGCACGTCATTTTTTAAATATTGGAGATCAGAGCTGCTGCGTCCTATTCATTGGCTCAGTGCAGGTCCTGTACTGCAGAGGCCTTTCTCAGTAACACAGTACAGGATCAGAATTGGGCCACTGAGGGAGACACAGCACCTAAAGAACTATCGGCACTTGTAGGCTGCAGCCAGGACACAGGAGAGATTGTCTTGCAGTTGCCAGGAGGCGGTCACAGGCGTTGCTACAGAGCAACAGGAGGTCAATTGCAAGGCTGCCTGTTGCTGAGTGGGGTAGAGCCAGCTTCCTATTAACTGTAACTGATATCTCCTTTCCTGACTGTGCGGGGCTTCTAATTGCAGGATCTGTAACAGGTACAAGTGTGTGTGCTCTGTGTGTATCTACAGTGCAGTGTTTATATGTGTGTATGTATCTGGGTTTCACTGTGTGTGTGTGTGTGTGTGTGTGTGTGTGTGTGTGTGTATCTAGAGCAGTGCTCCTCAACCTTTTCTCAGCCTCGGCACACCTAAGCTCTCTCCAGCATT
>WWET01009824.1:1699-18135 GCA_011038615.1 Limnodynastes dumerilii
ATATATATATATATATATATATTTAGAGCATTGCCCTGTATTGTGTTTTCCAACTGTTAAATGTTCACAATTGTTTATTAATCTGCAATCTAGAAATAAGTTTTCATTACTAGAAATAAATTTCAACATGACATTTTGGGGAATAAAACATGGGGGGAGTGTATTCTTTTTCCAGTTTAGAAAAATGGCCCAGTTACACATTTTTTGTTGATAGTAGTTGTTTCTGTGGCCTGGTTTTCATGACGTGTATATTAACTTTTGCATCTATCTCCTAACACAGGAGTTTGTCTGTGAGTGACAAGTATTAACTATGGCAGAACCCCATCCATAGCAGCAAACATATACAGAAGGCTGGCAGCATGGCATTTGTCTTTTGCAACTGAAAGCTACAGTAAAGGAAAAAAAATACTTTGGACAAAGTTTTTGGGACTATTCATTAAACTCACATGTGACTTGTGTTTATGATACAGCTCACATTCAGCCTTTATACTACTATGTTGTGGATATACAAGGGATTGTCATTTTAAAAATTCTAAAGAGGTACAATAAAAGAGCCTCAATATAGAAACGTTAAGCTGTCAACCTGTGTAAATATTATGCTAAAGACTAATGTGTGTTGAGTTTAGTAATATGCTGACATTGTAATGTTCTGTTTTAGTGCCTATTAAAAATGTATTTGTTAAATTTGTGTTGTGCATTTGTGTATTACCTTTTACCACTTAAATGAAAAAGCATATGCAGTGAATAGGCTTTTACAGTAATTATTTATGATAATCTTATGGGAAAAGTAGGGAAAAACTATTGGACCTTCAATCCTCATTATGATGCTGTGTACACTAAAGGTAATGGGCCGGATCCAGAACTACGTCCGTCTTCCATAGACGGACGTAGTTCAATAAACAGTAGCTACTGCGCATGTGTAGTAGCTATTGTACGTAATCTGCATATCGTTTCGATACGTAGATTGCGTATATATGGGCTTTTAGACCGCATATACGCAAACTACGTATCGAAACGATACGCAGATTATGTACAATAGCTACTACGCATGCGCAGTATGCTCCTTCACAATTTCCTGTAGATCCTCCCCAGACTTCCTGTATAGACCTGTTCTTGTCTACCAGCTACCTTGCCAGATTTTTGTGCCCTTACCAGGAATCTAGTTACTTTGCTGCTACTGCATCCAGCCTTTGAAAATTTTTGTTACCTGTGTTCCAATGTTGACTTTTCCTCAACTTCACAACTGCCTTTTTCCCCCGTTCCTCCATGCCTGCTTTATTCTCTATACCCAGAATGAGCAGTCACATACTCGAAAAGTGGGCATGTGTGATACAGTATTAAAGTTCAAAATTTTGGCAAGCTTATTATTGGTACTGTAGATTTTTTTTTCTTTTATTATTTATTTTTATTATTAATCTCAGGCAGTACAAAACATCCGATCAATAATCGATAACATCAATTACATTGGATAGAAAAGAAAAATAACAATGAATTGAGAGGACAATTAATATTTAAGAAACTGTCTGTATAGCTCCCGAATAGCATAGCAATCAGTGTACAAATCAACTAGATTCAGAACAGGAATAATATTATTCAGATCTGGAATAATATTAGTATTAGTCAACAGTCAAATGTGAGAAGACCAAATTTACACACATTAGCCTATGCGGGCACTCTATGAGGAGCACCGAACATTTCCAATTGAAAGGACAATTGTGTCATTAATTACAAGCACAGGAGGGTTTTACCTAAAGATTAATTGGATCTCAATCTAGACCAGCAATGGGAAGGTCTCAGCAATGGGAAAGTCATTAGCCTGAATTCTCTGTAAATACCAGGTGGTGTCTTTCATAGCTCGATAAATGTGTCTCTGAATGTCAGAAGATAGAATACTTATATAAGTTTCCCAGGAGTCAAAAAAAACCCTCAACCCTACGATCCCTATCCATCAGAGTCTCTAACCAATCCATATGGAAGATTGTGAAGAGTTTTTCTTCAAGCCCCAATGGCCAATAAAAGCTTTTTACAACCCCTCTCTGCTCTTTGGTTGGTTGGAAGAATTCCCAGAATCGCCCATTCAGGAAAGGAGGGGACGTAGTTAATCAATGGTGCTTCGGCATAACGTTTAACTTTAAACCCAAAGTGGCGAATTATAGGGCACTCCCATAGACAGTGGAACAGTCCGGGCTCAGCATCATGACATTTTCATCATGACAATTAGAATCATCACTCAAGCCCATGGTGCAGCGCCTTCTGGGCGAAAGGTAAGTTCTGTGGAAAATGTTAAGAAAGAGTTCCTGATATCTGCTGGCTGGCAACAACCTCCTGGACTGGGTCAGAGAGCACACAAGTCTGTCCATAGTAAGGTCAGGGAATATAGTTAAGGTAGCCCTATGGCACTCGTATGAGCCATAAGGTACCTAAAAAGGGGGGGGGTGGAATGGGGGCAGGACAAGTGAGTTAGGTGCGGGTCTGTCCACACCTAACTCACACCGGATCTGTGATAACGATCCAAGGTGAGTATCATTGGGCCACCTCAGTCCCCAGGCCTGGGACAAAAGATGGTGACCCTGACAATGCATGACTCTGCAATCATTTCAAACAATAGACAGAACACAATAATCAAGTTAATACTTACCTGGCGATTTCTATTTGAGATCATAATCCAAAACTTTATTAATGCAGAAAATCTCAAACCATCAAAAAAAAAGGTAAATGGAAGTCAATAAACATCTGCAGTTAAAAAAAAGAAAGAAAAAAATGCTATAGTTACAGTTATTACATGCAAATTCAAAAGAGAATGATGTATTTCACCATATACAGAGAATGGCACCCACAATGTTTCAGGGAAATGCGTTTCAACACAAATGGTCCATTATTAGTCCTTGTAATGTTTGGCAAAAGTTCATTAATCCATGAAGCTTTTCCATTGAAATGTCCCAAAAGATGTCCATGGAAATGTCCAAGATAAAGTCCATTAAAATGTCCCACAAGAAGTCCAGTGAAATGTGCAAAATAAAATCCAGTGAAATTAAATTGCCGTTTTTACAAGCACCATGGCGAGTTAGGAAAGGCAGAACAAATAGATTGCTGTATTTACTATTCAGCGATTTGTAAAATCTCTGCAAAGTCGCCAAACACTCATCCGTCAAAACAGAGGTGGGTGTGAGTGTTGATTTTGTTAAAAGAAAAGCCCATCTAAAAACTGGAAATAAAATAAACTTTGTCCGCAACATCATACTCTATTCAGGGCCCAAGATGGTTGCTTTACCTATTGAGCTATTACATTAGTTATACAATCCATCCTACAGGGGTGTCACACCTTTTTTGGGGGGGGGGCTTTGTATAAAAAGAATTTGTGCCACCGCGAAGGCTGCACTCCGCCAAAGGGGGTCATGGCCAACCAATTGTGGGTGTGGTCAACCCAATGGAGTGTGGTCAACCCATCACGTCTGCAGCCAGTACTTTGATCATGTCTCCAGCCACCCAAGTATTCCCCATCATGTGCCACCAGCCCCTCCCCTAGTACTCCCTGTCTGACATGCACGTTTTATGGTCCACTAATGTGTAAGCTGGCCTGTGTGTGGTAAAGTAAGTGAGTTGACTTCTACTCACCTAACCCCTTTTACAGACACACAGTATACATTGATCCATGCTGGAACTAAATAGTCATAATTTATTTTTTTCCATTAATTATCTGCATTACGTCTGCATTTAGGGATGTTTTTGCACATATTTTGAAGTTCTGATACAAATCTTAATATATATAACTACTACAACTATCTTACTATTGGGACCAATATCATTTGAGTGTCGAATTGAACATGATTTTAACCACATTACAAAGGAAGCCAAGGCTTAAAGTTAACACTTACCATGCCACCGCCAATCAAGTCTACATGCGAGCATGTCCGCATTACAGCTGGCGGTCAGAAGCCCATCGATATCAGGAAGTGATGGGCAAACGGCATCAGCAATCATGGCAACCCAAGAAAGCAGCTGGTACACAAGAGCCATGTTGTCAGTGTCCATAGAAATCATCAACCAGGCCTTTCAATACATACTCCATGTGTTGTCTCCAGGATTCTAATAACCCCTCATGTCTCCCTAGTTTCCAGAAATCCCCCTGATATCTCCCTAGCTTCCAATAACCCCCTGATGTCTCCCCAGCTTCCAATAATCTCCATCATGTCTCCCCAGTTTCCAATAATCCCTCGCATGTCTCCCCAGCTTCCAGTTCCCCATCATGTCTCCCCAGCTTCCAATAATCCTCCTCATGTCGCCCCTCAGCCTCCAAATAATGGCCCTCCTCTCACCCCTCAGCCTCCAAATAAGCCCCTCATGTCGCCCCTGAGCCTCCAAATAATCCGCTCATGTCGCCCCTCAGCCTCCAAATAATGGCCCTCGTCTCACCCCTCAGCCTCCAAATAGTCCCCTCATGTCGCCCCCTCAGCCTCCAAATAATCCCCTCATGCCTGGCCAGCTTCAAAATAATCTCCTCATGTCGCCCCTTTGCCTCTAAATAATCCCCTCATGCCTCCAAATAATCCTCTCATGCCTGGCCAGCCTCAAAATAATCCCCTCATGTCGCCCCTCAGCCTCTAAAGAATCCCCTCATGCCTCCAAATAATACCCTCATGCCTTGGCCGCCTCAAAATAATCCCCTCATGTCGCCCCTCAGCCTGAAAATAATCCCCTCATATCTCCCCTCAGCCTCCTAAAGTCCCAATAATCCCCCTCTATTAATTTACCTTCTTCCTCCTGTTGTTCTCCTCAGCTGCGCTGCGCTCCCTCTCTTCTCAGCGTCACACTCTGCAGTCTCCCTAGCGGTGGATGAACGCCGCATCCCCCGCTTACAAGGGTCCCCGGTGTCTCCTTGTCAGCGGTCCTGGGTGCCCCCTTGAAATTTTTTTGGGGGGGCGCCATGACCAGATTCAGAACAGGATTGTAGGTAAGTAGGAAAACCACTGAAGAAAACATAAAGCATTCTGGAATAATATTAGTATTAATTAATAGTCAAATGTGAGAAGACCAAATTTACACACATTAGCCTATGTGGACACTCTATGAGGAGCACCAAACATTTCCAATTGAAAGGACAATTGTGTCATTAATTACAAGCCCAGGAGGGTTTTACCTAAAGATTAATTGGATATCAATTTAGACCAGCAATGGGAAGGTCTCAGCAATGGGAAGGTCATTAGCCTGAATTCTCTGTAAATACCAGGTGGTGTCTTTCATAGCTCAATAAATGTGTCTCTGAATATCAGAAGATAGAATACTTATATAAGTTTCCCAGGAGTCAAACAAACCCTCAACCCTATGATCCCTATCCATCAGAGTCTCTAACCAATCCATATGGAAAATTGTGAAGAGTTTTTCTTCAAACAAAGGGAATGGGACAGGACGACCCAATGGCCAATAAAAGCTTTTTACAACCCCTCTCTGCTCTTTGATTGGTTGGAAGAATTCCCAGAATCGACCATTCAGGAAAGAAGGGGACGTAGTTAATCAATGATGCTTCGGCATAACACTTAACTTTAAGCCAAAAGTGGTGAATTACAGGGCACTCCCATAGACAGTGGTACAGTCCGGGCTCAGCATCATGACATTTTGGGCAATTAGAATCATCACCCAAGCCCATGATGCAGCGCCTTCTGGGCGAAAGGTAAGTTCTGTGGAAAATATTAAGAAAGAGTTCCTGATATCTGCTGGCTGGCAACAACCTCCTGGACTGGGTCAGAGAGCACACATAGTAAGGTCAGGGAATATTGAGTGTGATCAATTTCCTCATGTAATGTACAATAATGAATGCTTATAGCCTTGGATTGAAAAGGGGTCTGGAGGAGCAAGCGGTCTAAACAATTAACCCAATCTGCATCCGAAAAAGATGAAATAATAGAGTTAACAAAGTGCTTGGCTTGTAGGAATGCCATTGGAAATCCCCGAATGGCTTCAAATGTCTCACACGTTTTGGAGAACGTGAGAGACCGTTTCCTACTTTTACAAACAAAGTGGCTGATATTAGCTGCACCACCCAGCCTCCATATATTAAAGGGGTAAGAGGCTGCTCCATTTTAGAAACCAGGGTTTTGTAATAATGGGAGAAAGACAGATTTATAAGGATTAAGGTTGTATTGATGATGCAAAATATTCCAGATACGGCGGGTATTCCACAGAAGAGGGTTAGATTTCAAAATGTCAGAAATCTCCTGGTCATGTTGATGATGGAGGAAACATTTAATATCTAATGCACCCAAAAAGCTTTTTTCCAGGGATGTACAGGTATAGTATTCAGTGTCATGTAACCAGTCACAGAGGTAACGAAGTCCAGCAGCCAGATTATAGACAGAAATATCTGGAAAATTGATTCCACCATTCTCCCTGGATTGACACAACTTTCTGAGACTTATTCTAGGTCTACCCCCCTTCCATATAAAACATCTGAATGAGGCATTTATAGCCTTAATGTCTTTTTTAGTGATGATGATAGGGAGGGATTTAAGAATATATAATATTTTTGGGAAGGAAACCATCTTAAGAAGGTTTGCCCTGCCTAGATAAGACAACATAAGATGGTCCCATTTACCAATATCTTAACCCAACTCCTAGATGACTGTGCTAACATTTAAGCTGTATAAGTTAGCAAGATTCTTTGGCAATGTAACCCCAAGATATGTAAAGTGTTGACGTTCCCACTGTACTGGTATCGCTTGACCCCAGGCCGGACAGTGCACTCTAGGATTCAAAAATAACCCCACAGATTTGGGCTGGATCATATGAAAACCTGATATAGATCCAAATTCCTCAATTTAGGACAGAATAGGCATTAGGGAAGAACCTGGATCTCCAATATAGAGAAGCAGGTCGTCTGCAAATGCAGTCATTTTAACTTCATTATTACCAATAGTGATTCCCGAGAATATAGCCCAGTTTTGTAGAAGTCTTAACAAGGGATTTAAAACATTCTTATAGAGATGAGATCCCTATTAGGGAAGAACCTGGATCTCCAATATAGAGAAGCAGGTCGTCTGCAAATGCAGTCATTTTAACTTCATTATTACCAATAGTGATTCCCGAGAATATAGCCCAGTTTTGTAGAAGTCTTAACAAGGGATCTATAGCCAAATTAAAAAATAATGGGGAAAGTGGGCACCCATGCCTCGTGCCCCTTTCCATCACAACCGGATTACTCTGTGTTCCATTGACCAAAAGACCCGTGGAAGGAGCATTATAAAAGTACCGTATTAACCTAATAAAATCCGGGGCAAATACCCTGTGTTCTAAGACCCCCAACAAATGAGGCCATAGAACAGTGTCAAATGCTTTCTGAGTGTCTAAACTCAGAAGCATTTGTTGACTGTTAGGATGCCTAGAGGCCGCGATGGCCACTTTTCTAATGCCGTGTACAGAATGGTATCAGTAAGTGAGGTAGTATACTCTGTAGGTGGTTAGCCATTAATTTGGCTAATATTTTAAAATCTACATTCAATAGAGTTATGGGTCGGTAAGATTCAATCTGTTTGGGGTATTTGCTAGGTTTAGGTATTAGTGTAGTGTAAGCCTCATTGAAATCAGGGAAAGGAGTGTTCTGTTTATGAATTTGTTTGTATAACTCCGCCAAGTATTGTGTAATGTGCGGTTGTAAAATCTTGTAGTACCCGGCCGTCAGGACATCTGGGCCCGGAGATTTACGCAACCTCAACTGCGATATGACAGCAGAAATTTTGCGCTCTGTAATGTCAGAGTCCAAAAGTTCTCTCTGTTCCGGAGAGAGTCTGGGTATTCCAGCTTCTTGTAAAAGTTTTTCTTGAAGGGAGATATTGACAAAATTACCACGGTACAGGTCATTATAGTAATTTTCGAACTGCGAAATTATGTGTTCAGTAGAAACAAGAGGTTGATTGGAAAGGTGTTGATTTAAGCTAGTTATGTGGGATTTCCGAAATCGCACTTTGGCCACCGTAGCAAGGAGATGACCTGTCTTATTTCCCCATCTATAATATTTATAGCACAAGAAGTCAAGGTTGGAATGCGCCTGGGAAGTTAAATAATTCTCCAAGAGTTGTCTTGCACGCTTGTAATTAGAAAACATAAGGTCAGATGGATCAATTAAATGCTTGTCATAAGCTTTCCGCATAGTTGCCCGCAATTGTTGACATTGAGATTCTTGTTTTCTACGCTTTTTAGCAGTAAACCCTATGATATAACCACGCAAGACTGACTTTGAAGCAGCCCAAAAAAGTATGGGATAATCAGTGTGTTCCAACTTATTATCCACATAATTGTTCCATTTCTCTACCAGGAATTCGCGAAAATCTTGTTTGTCATTAAAGTGACTGAGAAATCTCCAAATTCTGTCTCTGTAAATGGAAGTTGGAAAGTTTAGAGTAAGAGTAATAGGAGTATGGTTAGAGATAATAATATTGCAAATCGCTGTGTGATGAACATATGTGACTAGTGAGTCAGAAATAAGAAAATAATCTATGCGAGAATGTGATCGATGGGGCGCACAGTAAAAAGTATAACCCCTCTCTGATGGATGTAATATTCTCTAAACATCAATAAAGTCATGGGTACAGGAGAATGTGTGTAGGAGTCTTCCGCTAGGGCAATTTGAAAGGTGTGCAGGTGGGGACCTGTCCAGCCCAGGGTCGTACACCAAATTAAAGTCACCAGCAACCACCAATGGGAAATTTTGTCTACCAATCAAAGTCTGTGTTAGGTCAGCTAAAAAGAGGTTAGTATCAGAATTGGAATCATAGGCATTGACTTGCGTATACTTATTCCCAAAAATCTGCCTTCAGGATCTATTATGCACTCACCTAAGGTATTGCTAAACAGAATAGCCACACCTCTGGCTTTTTTACGGTAGGGAGCAGAAATGCAGTGATCAATCCAGGGAGAGCGTAGAATATTGGAATCACCTAGCTTCCAGTGTGTTTCTTGTAAGAAAATAATATGGGGGTGTACCTTCTTCAGGTAATTTAATACTTTTTTCCTCTTAATGGGTGCATTCAATCCATCAACATTCCAAGATACTAATTGTAAGTGGGACACAGAGGGAGAGCTAGAGTGTATGTTAGTGAGAGGTGATGCAGCCATCCTACCCCGAGTCCAGGAAGAGTGCCTGCAGTAGATACCAACAAGGAAGAGATGGATAGGGAATCAATTCCATGGAAATGAGACTCCAAAGAATCTCAGAGATACTTGTGGGTGAATTCACTGAGCTTGTAGAGAAAAAACAACAGATTAAGATTACATGACACTGAACATAATAAAGTGATGTTTTTAGAGAAAAACATTCAAGCCCTATAATACAAACTTGGCATTGTGTACAAAAGGGACACTGAATATAAACCATCTGACTGCCTGAGACAAACTTATTTTTTTTTTGATTAACACAGTAACACAAGAACTAGAGAGTGGTTGCCAGTTTGTCATTGGCACACACTCAGCACAAATAAATGATAACAACAATAAAGCACAAAACATGGTAGGATAGCAGAACCATAGGAATACGTAATAGTGAGTTACATTACTTAGGAAAAGTAGAACTAAATCAAGTTATAAGAGGTCAATCTATCAGGGATCTGCCTGCTGTCTCAGGGGAGATTGCTGTCTAGTAAAATAATTCTTGGTGGCCAAGGGGCAGGTAAAGAATAATGTTTGACCATTATCAACAACTCTGAGTTTGGCTGGATACATAAATGCAAAACGCAGAATTGGATTATGAAGCATAGCGCATACTTTGGAAAATTCTTTGCGTTTTTGGGAAATAATGGTGGAAAAAATCTTGGAAGATCAAAACCCTCTTATCTTGAATAATAAGTTGAGGTAATTTACGGTAACCTTGGAGGATTTTTTCTTTGGTACAAAAGTCCAAATACTTGGCAATAACCGGAGGTGGCCTATGTTGCATATTTTCGCATTCTGGGCCCAGTCTATGTGCTCTTTCTATGTGTGGCACAGTTAGTTCCTCCACAACACACAAGGCAGCAGGTAGTGTAATTAGTAAATAATCCCTTAATTGGTGCCCTTTGATTGATTCTGGAATCCCCACAAAGCGCAAATTATTGCGCCAGTGACGATTCTCCAAGTCATCTACTTTATCAATTAGCAATTGTATAGTGTTAGTATGACTTGTTTGCGTAACCTGGGTATTGTGGAGTTGGTCTTCCACATCACTCTGATGTTGTTCAAGGGTAACAATGCGAGTAGAGTTTGCTTTGATTTTAGCAAGTATGGTATCAAGCCTAGCTTGCAGGTCCTCGAATTTTTTGTCTATATGTGGCATAAAGAGATTAAATATTTCCTTAGCCATCTCTGCAGATGTAACCGCTGAGGTCATTTGAGCATCAGGACCCATCTCTGGAGTTTCCTGACTAGAGGAATGTGAAGATTTGGTGGAGGGTTTATTTATTTTTCCCCTTTTAACAGTTTGAGAAGTGCAAGTAGACATAAGGGATTCGAAATAACGTTCCATGCCCTGAGGGCTGAAACAACAAGAAGATACGGCAATGTAAAGGATGAGATACAAGGCAGTGGTGATATTCATCAGGGCACCCTGCAATTACCTTATGCATTAATTGACAATAAGATTCAGCAGTACTTATGATCCTAGGGAACACACCTATCCATCTGGGCGAAAATACTACATTTTATTCAATAGAGGTTTAATTAAAGTACAAAATGGCAACAGTGGGAAGAGAGTAACCTTCAACAGGAAAAACGAGACACACCCAAAAAGCAGGCGCAAAGTTAGGTGGGACAGCTATCACAGTTCTCTGAAGTGGAAGTATTACGTGTTGGTTATTGTTTTATAAACTTTTTTTTTTGTTTTTTTGCTATATTTATATATGTTTTAATTTTTAATTTTTAATTTATTTATTATTATTTTTTTGAGTAGTATGGTAATGTAGGTAACAAGTAAATTAAGTTTTCCCTATCCAAGTATTGGACTAACGGCTGTGACAAGCTTAGACAGGAGATTGGAGCAGAAACAACCAATATGAAAATATAGACTACAAGAGGGAAAAATTACTGCAGCAATTAGTGTTTACACAGTAGGTACCTGTAAAGTAAAACAATGGTAATACTCAAGACAAATTGTAAACGTAGTGCAGAAAGTCCACAACAGTATAAAGAATATAGCTGACCAAAGGTGTGATGTCACTTAACCTTTGCTTGAGTAGAAAAACTGAAAGTATTAATAATTAAGCAATATAGTTTCCTAGTAGGTAGGTATAACCAATGCAGTTCCACAAATAGATCCTCAGATATGAAAATCAGACCTGGATGGGGATTAAACTCAGTTCAGGGTAATGTAGTATATACCCAGGGGTCTGACCGATATTCTGCCGCTTTCCAACCACAAAAACCCTCTTAATATCAGCCTTTATGGATTGTATTTAATCCCCACCTGATTTAGAAAAGGGGATAGCGGCAGTGACATTTAGGCTGAATAGCTAAGTAGTGCACTGTGATGAGTAAATGAGTACATGAGGCGGTACATGTGTAAAATGGCGTCCTCAGCCTTGTGGCACTGCTCTCCGGCCGCGAATGGACCAACACTCTGATCTTCAACTGATCTGCTGGTAAGGGTTCAAAAGAAATTAAAGTCTTGATGATAACAAAGGGCCGGATTCAGAGCTCCGGCCGCAATGCAATTGAGGCCGGAGTTCTGCGAAAAGTGCTACTGCGCATGTGCAGTAATTTTGGAACGTAATCTACGTTACTTCATGCAACGTAGATTGCGTACACACGGTTTTAAAGACAGCGTTCCAAAATTACTGTGATTGCGCAGTAGCACTGTTCGCAGAACTCCGGCCTCAATTGCATTGCGGCCGGAGCTCTGAATCCGGCCCTTTGTCCGGCCCTCCGGCTCCCGGGGGGCAGACACCGCGGCCTCTCCGAATCCTCTCCAATTCTTCCCTCCTCACCAGTCACCGATGTGCTCACTTTCCCCAATGGTCTGTACCCTTAGCTACCGCCTCTGCCGCTCTCCTCTCAGGGGGACCTGTCCGTCACTTGTGGCGTCTAGGCTCCCGCGATTGGTCCTGCCTCTCCATACAACAGCAGCGCTTCAAGCCCACAATCATGGCCAGGAACAAAGTCACTCGGTCACAGATTATGCCACAGGAAACTGTAGCTGGAGCCTGTTTCTTTTACAGCGATGGAAGTGCGGGGTGAGCTGCTTTATTGCGGGCTCTGCTTACCGCTTTTTCCTGGTCTGAGGCCTACTCCTGGGCCGGACTCCGGGGAACAAAAGTTCTTGTCTTCTGCATCTACCCAATTCAGGTAAGTGTGCGCTCCCCTCACACCAGACCCTGGATGGGTATAAAGATGGTTATTAGCTGAAAATATAGCGGTTGGATGAGTTTGGATTCTTTTGGCGAGAGGGAGCTAGTCTAAAACGCAGCCATGCTGGATGAGCCGCCCACCGGAAGTCCGGTACTGTAGACTTTTATCAATAAGAATACTGGAGCAGGTTTCTACTAATACATTAAGCCTTATTGTGATTTAGGCACACACCTTTTGCAAAGTGTAAAATGTTTAAATTTGCACTAAGCATAATTACAAAAAAAAGGCTTAAACCTACATCCATATGCAGATGTGTTGCATGACCCTCCATGTTCTTAGAGAAGGATGGAAGGAAATGTCTTGCAAGCAGCAAATCATGAGAAAGAGTACGTCCATGTAATTGAAAAATCAGTGAGAAAAAGGAGCTGTCAAATGCTAATCCAAATACGTTTTGCTAGTAATCACTGCTGTGAGTGACAGATAGCCATTTCTGATTACTGAATTGTCGGTTCACCTCTGAGAGGTTAAAGCTGAGAGATGTTTTATTGATTCAGTCTTTATTATAATTTTGAAGAATTAATTTTTAGACATAATATATATATATATATTTATTGCTACTTTATTCCATATTTGTGAACTGATGCATCTTAGATTAATATTTTAATATTATTATTAATAAATATTTATTTGAATGAAAAGCAAAAATGCTTAAGTGTAGCCATATTTGCAAATAAAAAACCTGCAGCATTTGTAACTTGTACAGAGATGCCTATAAATAAGCATCTATATGCATATATACTGTAGATGTACAGATTTCAAACCTTATATTATATGTATATGTGTTTGATCAGGAAGTGTGTGTGAAGTCTCGCGAGTTTAGAGTAAACACGAGCGATTTTGCAAGAAAATTCCATTTGCCATTTAAATCACTGTCAACTCCGGCGCTTTAAATCGCCGTTAAAATAATCGACGAACATCTTCTGAGCTTAATATTCGCCAGCCCAAAGCGCTCAATAGTAAATGCAGCAATTTAATGCACAATATCGGCCCTCAACTCAGGCGATGTCTGGCGATTTGCAGAGGTGAATTAAAGCGCCCCTTAGTAAATGAGGCCTGAGATTAGAGGAATCAGATGAAGGATTGTTAATGGGAATGTTAAAGCCAGAATAATTGTTGGTATGTCAGAGAAGAGGTGAGGGAGCTAAGCCTAGAAATGTAGTATAAATTGTTAGTAAGATGCGTTGGGTGGGTGATAGATCTCAGCCACATGCAGAGAGAGAGGTTTGAAGATGCAAACAGTATGTACTTCAAAGTGTGGCAGGTGAGACAGTGTCAGTGTCAGTGAGCCATGTATCAGTTATTGCAAGAAGGTTGAGGTTGGTAGAGAGGAAGAGCTCGTGAATAGAGGTTAGTTTATTGCAGACAGAGCGAGCATTCCCCCTGTGCGGCCGTATTTTCCCTTGCTTACGCCGGCTGAAGGCTACCCTAACTTCAGACGGCATAAGCAATGTAAAATACGCTCGCACAGGAGCGTTGTAACGCTAAGCCCTCCCTCCCTCCCTCATTAAACTAACTCCCCCCGCCCACCTTCACTAACCTTACCGTAGTAACACTGGGGGAGCGCCCCCTCCAGAGTCACTACGCGTTCCTAAGGACGCAACATCTGCCCGGCGCATTCAAAGATCGACTTTACTGCCGATCTTACGCTTACGCCTGCCGTAGCTGGTACGGCGGGCGTAGTTCTGGATCAGGCCCAAGGTAAGGATTAGGGAGAGGGATGGGGTTAGAATCCTCACTTACCTTCAGAGCACTGTGTTTAAAGCAACCTACCTAAAGTGGATAGTCACGTTCAGAAAATATTTGTCAATTGGTGTTTATTACCGCTACACCATACTACAGATAGTACACATTGTGAGACGTAGAGTTTACATCCAGTGGTTGGGTTGTGCATATCCACTGTGCAATCTGGTACTGAGACCATTATTCCTGGCTTTATCATCACGAGTGGAACCGGGGTCAACTATAGCGGGAGTTGCTACATTTTTGATAATAATGAAGTCTGTCATGGCTAAAGTTCCCCAAAACCTCTAGGAGCAGTGAGATCTGTCCACCTTATAGTCTTTAATAAGCTCTATTTCTAGAACTCTATTATATACCCCACAGACATTTTTTTGCTTTGCAAGTTTCTTTACATCTATCTCTGTATATTTATAGATGCAATGACTTACTGACCAGCTTGTCAAATATTGAGGTCCCACTGTACGTCTCTTTTAATTTAAACCACTAAATTGGATGCTGATATTCTAATTTAAGATTAAATATGGTGACTATATGAACCACTACATTATATATTATATATTTCACTCGAATCAGTGTGTATTGATATATCATTTGATTAAAATGGGAAAAAAATTTTACATGTTTTTTTTTACGAATAATTGCAATACAGTCTTTTAATACTAGGTTCGGTTTGGCAGTATACAGTACCATATTACTATTTTTAATGTGTGTGTTTAAATAAAAGCTTTTTAATTGAGATTACAGCTACTGCATAGTTATATTTATATTGATTTTTATATCTGTCTGATCTGCACCGGTTATTTTTTTTCTTTTTTTGTATAGCTGCAACTAAGGGCATCACACCCTTTACCTGGCAGCGATCAGACAGTGATATTAAATACTGATGTGTGTTATCTAGCTTTTATATCTATAATTATTGGTGGTTATTTTATCCCAATGCACCAGCTCTATTTGTCTGTTTGTTTGTTTGTCTGTTTGTTTGTTTTTTGTTTGTAAGAATGTCTGGGACAGCAGCTGAGAGGGGGTGCTGTTCTATAGAAACTATTTTTGAGATAAGGGGCAAGATTTACTAAAGTCGATTTTAACAAAATCGCCATTGTTGTAAGTCCCTGGATTTACTAAAGCTAAATCGCTGTGAAATCGCTGTGAAATCACTGTGAAATCGCTGTTGATGTGTCGATTTTCAACTCCCCAGTATTGAAATCGCTCTGGCGTTTTCCCCAGTTCACTACATACAAATCCCTGTATTTACTAAGGTGTGAATTAGCAAAATTGCTGTAGATGAGGCTTAAAATCGTCACAGATAAAGAAGGTGCTTCAGAATGGGGAGTTTGTCCAAATCCCTGGTCAGAACCTAATGCTTCTGGGTATAAAAGTCCAAACAGAATCACATGCAGGTTCTTCTATTGAGTAGTGATTTAGAGATGGCTGGAGCAATGTGTTTTGTTGAGAGTGGATACTTACTGGGGATGATGGGCCTGATCCAGAATAACTTGAAAAAGGGCGACCGCCCGAAACGCGTTGTGGCTCCATACCCTTGGGACTTCCTGCATTGAATCTCGCTGCCCGCTATTCAGAGAGGACTCTGCTCCATCCAGCGCTGCCCGGGCTGTTCATCACGCGCTCCCTCCTTCTGATAGCCCTACTACCCGTGGCTAACATTCTTAAGGGAAGTTCCTCTTTCAGTTTATTCATGTTTTTATGTTTTTTATGTCACAATGTTTTTACCTTCTCTAGTAAAGTTTGAGATTTTAAACTAGGATTTGTCTCTCTCACTTTTAAAGGCAGGCCAAGGAAGGAAATTTAAAGTCATTTTACTAAAATCCAGGGATTTTTTACGTGCATATTTTTTTGGCTCTTTTGGATGTTTACCAGACATTGGATTGGCACCATATGGGAACATTTACCTGTGGATTTTTTGGACATCTATTTGTGACTATAGCATATGTTGTGATTTGGACTATTGGATCATTATTACTTGGACATTCATTAGGACTATGATTTTAGTTGGACCTCCTTTTTACCACAATCACCAGCACTTATAGCACCTTTCACTTTTAGCACTTTTCAGCACCCACCCCAACATAGTAGCATTTTATATAATTTTAATATTCATTTTTTCTCATTCACCCCTAGTGCCCCGCCTCTCAGCGCCCCAGTATATATCGGTACATTTTGCACATTGATCTGTTTGGAGGTTGGGATCTCCCTCAATATATTTGGGGCTACAGAGAATAGCGCTGGCAAGTGGCAAAAAACCCCTTCTTGATCCAGAATAACGTAAGATGGGCTTTTCAGCCGATCTGCGCATGCGCCGGGCAGATGTTGCCCGG
>WWET01009825.1:10606-24132 GCA_011038615.1 Limnodynastes dumerilii
CACACACACACACACACAGGCATCACTGTTATATAGTTGATAAGTATTAGAGGTGAATATAATGATCAGTAATTAACTTATAAAGTGGCCTAAGATGTTCTAATATCACCATTTATAAGTATCAAGAATGGGCTGGATCCAGACTTCGGATGCTGCTAAGGAGCTCTGAAGGCAGAGGGAATCCGGCATCCAAGCTTCCATGTAAAATGAATGGCCTTTCAAGGACCCTACCTTAAAACTTCTGTGTCATCCTTATTGAAAAATATGGACAGCATGCATGTCTAAATAGTACGGAGGGCACTCTGGGTGTCTGTATCTTTACTTTGCTAATATATTGTGGTAAAATTGGTCTCTTCTCCCATATATATGCTATACTAATAATCCAGTGACAGTAAGCCAGTTACTCTACTTCAAGACCTTCTAGAGGGAATACAGTAGCACAGGGGTGGCCAACCCATGGCTCTCGAGCCACATGTGACTCTTTAATCTCAGGTGTGCGGCTCCTGGACAACAGCTGTAAACTGGAGATCTCCTTCTATGTGCAATACTATTTAATAGCATTGCACATAGGAAGAGATCTCTAATTTACAGCTGCTATCCAGGAGCCGCAGCAGCTGATCAGGGATCTCTAAGAGCATGAGGCTGTCCCTGCATCGCCTGGTCTGTCTCATTCAGCCCGTGATAAAAATTAATACAGGCACCACATGGACAGCCTCCAGGGGCCTCATTCATCCTGGAGTGTGGAGGAGCACCGTCTGCGTCCGGTACACACATTTATTTGAAATTTTATTTAGCAGGTAGTTTTATAATCCTGCACAATTATTGTCTTGTTTTTTTCTCCTTTATTTTTCTACCCTATGTTTTATGTTGCCGTAGGTCTAGTCATATATATATATTTATTATGGCTCATTGTGACTTCAGCACTAAATTTGAGCCGGACTGCACTAGCAACCAAATGGTTGTATATACATAATTTTATCAAATATGGGTTACCATGAGTAGGAGGGAAAGAAAAAAAAGACTACAGGCTAGTTGGCTGATGTGAGAGAGGGGATGTTTGTTAGTATGTGTGTTACTTGCAAGATTAAGCACAAACACTGATGTCAATGAAATTGTTTATATTGTGACTAAACGTTGTTTTACATACATAGTAACATACAATAGAGCAGGAAGCACAGCAACAGCAAGTATCTAAATCCAATGACACAAAATAATAATTATTCATTTGGAATTCTCACCCCATATTTTGTTCAAATTTCTCTGACTGATTTAGATACAGAACAAATGTCCCATTAGGAAACACAGAGGTTGGAATATAACCACCATTTAATTATAATAATTATTAAAGCAATACATACTGGTTCAGTGTAACAAAGTAGCAAAACCTATTAACTCGTGTCAATATGCAAAGACGTGTCTTATCACTTTCAGCGTGGTAATCTAAAGAATCACAGTACTTGTACCCCCCTCAGCATGATTCCAGTCATTGGTCTCTGTGTAGCCTATGGCACTACTGAATTCTGTCCTGTCTAGCAGAAACAAGCTCTCAGGTAACAGAAAAACCTGTTTTTATCTGGTCTTAGGTAAAGGATCACATCTTCCATGTCTAGTTTCCAGCACGGCTCCACAATGAGATCTCTTCAAATCTTCTGATGTTGCAATCAAGCATATTTTGAAGGCTGGTGGGAAAATATTCCAATCTCCAGGGAATTAAAAAATAGCAATCTACCACCACCTAGACAGCAATTTTAATATAACATCCATAATGACATTTCCAAAGGGAGACATAATCAGCCTCCGTAAGTATAAAGTACCGTATCCTTCCAATATATTATATATTCAGTGTACTGCCCTTTAGACGTTGCTCACTTGGCTGTATAGACTACATCAGTATGTAGTATTAGTATGTGCTTAACACTGTTTGATAAACAAGGATAATGGATAATTGCATATGTGGCCGGAGTTTTCCGATATGTTCTGTAACGTAATCTATGTTACTTGTTGCAACGTAGATTGCTTATATGCTCTGCATACGGCCCAATGACTAACAGACACAGGCATTGTCAAGTTGGGCTTATATAAATATTATTTATAAGCAGTAAGTTGAACAATGGAAAAATAAACACAAAAAAATATATAAAATTTGACTTTTTTTCTTTAACTACCATTTTAGTAATTTTTTTTATTTATTATATACTATAGTATAGTGGAACTTGCATAACATGGGAAAAACACCAATACAAAACTTCAGTAAAAGACTTAATTAACTGTAGTAAAAGCCTTAATGGTGTTCACAATTATTGTATTCCCCTGGACTATGCCAGAATGTCTTCTATTGACTGAGCAGAGAAAGGAACTTCTGGTGTCACAGTCATTCCCCACTTCACAGAGCCAACCCTAACCTAGCTAGGTTTGATATGGAATATAGATGGCTGACTCGCGGTACTTATCTGGTCCACCACTGTCATCTCACAGGATTACACGTCTGTCTGGCGCATACATCTCCATTAGCAAGGCCTTCTTTTCCAAAGCATGGTCCCCGGTACTTACAGTCCGTATCTCGCCTCCAGGCACTCGATTCCAGCATGATCCATGGACAGCACCATCTTGGATCATGTCAGGTGACCTCTCAGGTCCAATCCACAATTAGTAAATCATTGGCTGACCACAGCCAATGGTCACTGAAATCATACTTTTTAAACTCTCGGCACTTACCAATCAGTGCCAGAACAACAGGTCTGTCATCTGGTGCCTGGTTACTGAATTTCTGCTACAGTCTCAGTCATTCCTGTGTATTTGCAGTCTCCATCCTGCTTCTATCACAGAATCACCTTGCAGCTCATCTCAAGCTTCCAAGCTACAGACTACAATCTCCATTGCTTCAAGGCTGCATTTTACCATCGCTGTTACCACAGCTCATCTCAAGCTTCAAAGCTACAGTCTTCAATCACCGTAGCTTCAAAGCTGCATTTAACCCTCGCTGTAACCACAGCTCATCTCAAGCTTCCAATCTACATTTCTTTAAGTTACGTTCAACTCATCATTTCTGCAAATGATATTCAACAAGGGCTAGAGGAGCTAAACATGTATAGCTTGGAGTAGAGAAGGGAGAGGGGGGATATGATAGCAGCTTTCAAATATATCAAGGGTTGTGACCAGCTAGAGAAGGGTGGTATTTTTCAAAGGAAAAGGTGTAATAGAACACAAGTGCATGGACATAAACTGGAGGGTGGTTAATTACAAGGAAATGTGGGGAAAAATTACTTCACTGAAAGGGTTATAGATGAGTGGAATAGACTCCCATCTGAGGTGGATGAGGCTAACACATTAGAACAGGTTAAACATGCTTGTGATAAATATAAGGATATCCTAAACCTCAAACTAAATTGAGGGTACATAGGGACTAGGGTTAGTATAGTTTTAAATAAACAACTGGGCAGACTGGATGGGCCATGTGGCTCTTATCTGCCATCACTTTCTATGTATGTTTCTATGTAACTCTCGCTGTTACTTTATTTCTTCTCCATTCACAATTTGCTATCACCAATTATTACAAGTTGTATCTAAAGATATTCCTATTGTCCCTTATTCTGCGGTCTCGTTTGCACCATGACTCTGCTCCCTTGTTATTACTACACCTTCAGTTTTGTACTTCATATGAGTAGAAGACCATTACAGACACCTTGCTTCCTATATCCGTCATTTAGACCAACCAGTCTCAAGGAGTCTGATCCAGAGAACAAAGTCCCTGAATCTCTGACAACATGTTTGACATCTCATCTTCATTTAACCCAACAGTGTTGTTAACTTAACAAATGTCAGATAGAATACTGTAATTATTAACGCTAATAATATTGTAATGCAGATACTTGCTGTGTTTAAAATGACAACAACCCTAATCTAAAGTCCAACCCTATCCCTAACAAGTACTTACCTATGAGTGAGGAAGCTGTAGTGGTGGTTGGAGGACATGAAACACAACGGGCAACAGTGCAGGCTAAAGAGTTGATAGGAGAGAGAGAGAGGAGAGAGAGAGAGGAGAGAGAGAGAGAGAGAGACAAAGCCAGTAAAAAGACAGCATAGGTAGAGCAGAGGGAAAGTGGAGGAGAGACATATTTTGAGGTAAGAAGACAGCAGAGGAGAGATACAGTCAGAAACAGGAATGGAGCAGAAGATGTGGCATGATAGGAGTGGGGACAATGCAAGTATAGTAGCAGGAGAGACACAAGCAGGAGCAATATTAAAGGCAAGTATATAAGCAGAAGAGACACAGAAAATAGCAGGGACAAGGAGGCAGTTGAGGAAGTTAGGATGCAGTAGGAATCTGACGTAAAACCTCCACTGCCGCTGAGCTCAGGCTACTACAGAGGTTTGGATTCTGTCCACTATTGTTTAGAAGAGGAAAGTACATGGTTTTATATATAATGGTCGGTATGCACTACCAAATATATACTCAGATGTTGCACCAGAAGGACCTTGATTAAGAAGATTCAAAATAAACAAACAAAAAATTATTATTCTTTTAACTGTTATATTCGGAATTAAACACAAATGATGAAATGTGACAAAAGATGGTCTGATACTTTCAGATTTATTACCTGTGGGTAAAAGAGTGCTGACAGCTTTTGGCTAAACACATTTAAACCCTCTGCTATAGGTGATAAACAATATGGCTTATAGCAGACTGCATTATTCATTTATTTTTATCACTCAAATACATTTAAAGAGCTTTTTTTTTTTTTTTAAGTGTATATAATTATTTTCCTCTCTAGCTGAGAGAAACATTGTATGTGCAGTTTTATCTGTAAGTTCTAAATACAGAACCTGCTATGTGAGAGATATCTACTGGTGGCAGCTGCTTAGCACTCATTAATTCCAATGTCAAGTGGCTGAAAGAGGTGACATCAAACAGTAGAATGAAGTATTTTCAAACTAAACATAGCGCATATCTGTTTTGGAAACTAACAATGCTGAGTTTTGCAGTAACACTGGAACAAGTTCCAAAACATGAGATGGCATAAAACAAAAATACCCTTGATATAGTTACCATAGTTTACAGAGTAAATTACAGTTATATTTCACCGGCTATTTGCAAAAAAAAAAAAAGCCAGGAAAAAGCATGACATTTAAAATGTAAATACAAATACTGTTATTGCATAACAACTAGAACCATCTCTATTGAAAGTAAAACATTAATAGTAAAATAAACCATTAACAATAGTTCAGTGGCGCACCCAGGGGGGGTTTCCAGTTGCCCAGAAACCCCCTTTTACATCCTGAAAGAAAAAAAATTAAGTAAACATAAAACATTTACTGTAGTGAGCGGCTGCCGCTCAGTGTATATTAGGATCAGCGCTCAGACTGTCTCCTCTAAGTAACGGAAATGCTGCTGCAGATGGTGTCTTACAGAGAAACAGTGAGTTTGCCGATCATAACATACACAGAGCAGTCGGCAGTGTGCTGGCTGCTCTGTGTATGTTACACTCGGCACACTCACTGTCTTCCTGCAACACACCATCTGCAGCAGCCTTTCTATTACCAATGAAGGAGACACTTTTAGAGCTCCGATCCTAACATGCAGTGTATATTAGGATTAGTGCTCTGAGACTGTCTCCTCCATTGGTAATAGAAATGCTGCAGATGGTGTGTTGCAGGAAGACAGTGAGTGTGCCGAGTGTAACAAGTGACTGTACATTGATGGTAGAGAGTAGATGTATGAAGGACATGGAGATTGTACATTGATGGTAGACAGTAAATGTGGTCATCGTAACTGCTGCAGGATGCCGTCATGTTGTCATTGGATAAAACAATGTCTCGATGTGCAGTGTTTGAGTCGAATGTGAAAAAAGCCACTGGTAGAGAATATTACAAAAAGTTACATTAGCAAAGAAATAAAAAGTAAGTTTAAACTTCAGGAGACAGATTTGCTAAGCTGCAGGAAAGGAAAGTGGAGATGTTGCCCTGGCAACCAATCAGATTCTAGCTGACATTTTCTAGTATGTAATAGGATAGCAAGAGCTAGAATCTGATTGATTGCTATGGGCAATATATCTTTTCCTTTCCTAGAGCTTAGTAAATCTGGCCCCAGGTTACTATCATTTTTTACGCTTAAATGTGCTCAAGGTTACAGAATAGTAGTTAGGAGTTCAATCATACCAAATTATCTCTTCAGAGAATCAATATAATTACGATTCTGTCAAAAAATGGGCACTTATTAATCAAATAGCATTTTTCATTATATCTCTAGTAGGTGGAGATGAAAAAAAACTGGAAGAATTTATACTTCCCCTGCTTTGTAACAATGAATAAGCTTTCTTTATAAGTCATGAGTTATTGGACTTGAAAAGTCTTAATTGTCAAAAGTATTTATTTGCATTGCTATAATTTAGATTACTTTAAAACTGAACAAGTCTTTAGACATATTAACAAGTGGAGGGGTACAAATTTATTTGCACATACCATATTCACTGTTTAATTTTTTTCTGTTGAGCAACATTTGGATAGAAAAATGTATAGGAATATGTCAAGTTTTTCAACGAAACCAGCAGAAACTGTTAACATATTGTCACTGAGATTCAGAGAAGCATGTCATTTGTATGTATGTTCTAATTTGAATGCTTTGAAATAAACAAAAATACTGAATGTTTATCAGTGGCACACCCAAGGGGGGTTTCCAGTTGCCCAGAAAACCCCTTTTACATACTAAAAGAAAAATTTTTTAAGTAAAGATAAAACATTTAGTGTACTAGCGGTTGTCGCTCAGTATATATTAGGATCTGAGACTGTCTCCTCTAAGTAACGGAAATGCTGCTGCAGCTGGTGTCTTACAAAGAGACAGTAAGTGTGCCGATCATAACATACAGAGAGCAGGCTGCAGTGTGCTGGCTGCTCTGTGTATGTTAGACTTGGCACACTCACTGTCTTTCTGCAAGATTCCATCTGCGGCAGCATTTCTATTACCAATGGAGGGGACAGTTTCAGAGCACCAATCCTAATATACACTGTACGTTCATTGGTAATAGAAATGCTGCTGTAGCTGGTGTCTTACTTACACTTCCTTCCTTCACGGAGCTGGCAGCTTAGTGACAATTCCCCTCTCCCCCTCCTTCCCTCACATGCAGACAGCCCAGCAGAGAATCTCCTTCCCCCTCTGTCTCTCACAGTACTGGCAGCCCAGCAAACATTTCCCTCCCCCTAGCATCACTCACAATGACAATGATGGAAGACTGAAGAGGAGCTGGAGAATTGTAAATTAGATAAGCTTTATCTTATTATCTTTATTTTAACTTTTTTCTGTGTATGTGTGGGGTGGTGTGTGTGTAAAAGTATGTATGTATGTCCTATATAGGGATATATTTATATTATGTATATATCTATCTATCTATATAAATATAAATATTTGTAATATTGTGTGGTTGGTCTTTTAAATGTTCTTACCCACGTGGATACTGTAATGTATGACATTATGTCCCTTGTATTAACTGTATTACAGGTGGGTGTAAATTTACAGTTTGTGGGGAGGGAGGGAGGAAGCCCAAAACCCTAGCACCAGTCTTCCACTTTATGGGCCGTATTCAGAGATCCGTTTTGGCGGCGACTTACGTGCGTATTTTTAGGTACATTTTAACTGCGCATACGTAGTAAATTTTTTTACGCAGTTCACGTAGACTTTCCTCGCGGATGTTTATTACGGACGGACGGAAATGCAATGCGGGCGGACTTGTCAAGCGGGCGTAGCTAGATACACGTGGAAGTCGAGCTGGAAAATACACACCTAGGAATTTACATATAAATGGGTAGGGGGAGGCATTTAAATGAAGGGAAGTGGGCGCGATTACAAAAATACGCCCGCACGTAAGACAAATACACGTGGAAGTGGTGACGGAAAGTTAATGCTAGTCTATGGAAGCGGAAGTCTCCGTGACGCTCAGAAGTGGTGACGGAAAGTTAATGCTAGTCTATGGAAGCGGAAGTCTCCATGACCTAGGTCTAGAGTGGGGGAGTGTCAGGGGTTTGAAGGGGTTTGGCAGGCTCCATGTACCATTACCAAAGCCATAATCTACCCAGTATATTTTTTATATAGTGCACCCTCCCCATAGCACTAATTTACTCCACATGTATTACAAGAATTTGGAAACCCCCCTTTAAAAATCCTGCGTTTGCCACTGTAGTTAATATATGCGGTCTAACAATAAGACTTAGTATAGATATATAACAATGGATAACATGAATAGTGTATAAACCTGCAATGTAAAACAAAATCTTTTTACTAATATGTATTGCCAAAGCACAGAAAAAAAAACCAAAACATTATCTGATTCCAGCAGCACTCATGATCATAGTAATTATGCATAGAGAGAATGCTAATAGCAGCATAAAATCAATCTTGCCTTATGAAGTGGTGTACAGAACTGATAAGGGTCACCAGGATAAAGGATAGACAGCGCTGGATCTATGGGTATATATAGGTATATAGATTGCAATTTCAAATAAAATATAATATAAAAAATCTTAGTTCATTCAATTCAATATTAGTGGCGTCAATTAATAAATCAATCAGATACCGGCATGTAATAATGAATAGTTAAACATTTTTATTTAAAACAATCACATTAAAATTTATTAGTTGAGACCCATTAAGGACTAAATAATTTTGTTTAAAATTTAATCACATTTAAATTTATTAGTTGAGACCCAATTAAGGGGTAAATAATTTTGTTTAGAGTAGTCTAAAAGGTGTTTATTCTTATTTGTGCTTTTATTTCCAATCAATTAAATAACACACTCTGTAGCAATAAATCACAGTCCTTGACTGGCAGTAGTAACTGTAGTTAATTTATAATGTATGTCCAGCTTTTGAGCACTGATTAGTGCAGATTATACTCGTGGAGCTCTTTTATCTCACTTCCCAATAGGATAAATCACCAGTAATGCACAGTCTTAACGGTGTTAAAAGTACATATGTTGTTTTAGGCACTTACTGCAGACAATATAGATGGAGCTCTTACACAAAGCACTCACTCACAAGCTACCCAGAAATATCCCAACTTAATTTGTTGTCAAAAGTGTATCGGAGGGTAACCTGCACCCAGGGTTGGCCACCCATGGGCGGGCAGTATCGCTCTCATCTTCCCCCTTCTACACACTAACTTATCTGGACATCCTGAGTTAGCACTAATCAGTGCAGCGTATCCTGGAAGCGGGTGTCCGTAACAACCTAGTCCCGATACCACGGGATCAGACAACGACGCGTGGATACTCATCGCTTTTACCAACATCATCGCGGACATCGGGAAGCTTGTGAGTGAGTACTTTGTGTAAGAGCTCCATCTATATTGTCTGCAGTAAGTGCCTAAAACAACATATGTACTTTTACTTCTCTGTCTCTGAAACACTTATATCCTGAGAGCACAGGTGCTGTTGATTTAGCCCATTGCTGCTCCAAAACATGGTCAGGATTCTCCACATTACTCTCATGTGGAGATATGCGGTCTTTGTCACACTCCACATTACTTTCATGTGGAGATGTGTTGTCTCTATCACATTCCTCCCCCCTTAGCTTCATCCACCCTGGTGAAGCAAACAAATTTTCAGGCGAGCTTTCCACCTCGCCCTCCTCCTCCTCTCCTAGCTTCAACATAGGGTTGTTTGGAGGATTGGGACCTACAAACCTCCTGGAAAGGGCATCCGCATTGAGGTGCTGTTTCCCAGGACGATGCATTACCTCAAACTTAAATGGTTGTAAGGCCAAAAACTAACGGGTCACACAAGCATTCACCTCTTTGTTCGTGTGCATCCACTTCAAGGGAGATCCACTTCAAGGGGCCAACACGAACTCCCGTCCCAACAAATATTTTAAGGACTCCACTGCCCATTTAATTGCCAAGCACTCCTGTTCTACAGTGGAATACTTGCGCTCTCTGGGAAGTAATTTATGGCTAAGGTATAGGACCGGCTTTTCCTCACCACCTACCTCCTGTGAAAGGACTGTCCCTAATCCTGTCCCAGAGGCATCTATCTGCAACACAAACGGTTTTGTAAAATCAGGAGCTTGCAAGACAGGCTCTGTACATAAAGCTTTTCTTAGGTCTTGCCAAGCGTTTTCCACTAGTCTGGACCACGTTATTTTGTCCGGACACTTTTTCTTAAGACCATCGGTTAGTGGAGCCGCTCTAGTGGCAAAATCACGTATGAGCCTGTGATAATACCCAATATACAGAGAAACGTCCTAAGTTGCGACTTATCTTTGGGTTTGGGTCAAGCGAGAACCGCTTCGACCTTGCTAGGCTGAGGTTTAACCTGTCCCTTGCCCACAAAGTACCCTAAATAGTTGGCTTCTATCATACCGATGGCACATTTCCCTGGGTTGGCAGTAAACCCGTGTTTCCTTTAGAGACTTCAAAACGGCCTCTACCTTTGGTAGGTGGGATTCCCAGTCAGAGCTAAAAAAAATTACAATGTCGTCTAAATACGCAACTGCATATTCCCTGTGGGGCTGCAGCAACTTATTCATAGCTCTCTGAAAGGTTGCTGGGGCACCCAATGGTAACCTTTTGTACTGAAATAGGTCCGCTGGGGTAGAAAAGGCTGTTTTTGCCTTAGCAGCTTCCGTTAAAGGAATCTGCCAGTATCCCTTTGTCAAGTCAAGTGTGGTAAGATACTGACTCTTGGCTAATTTCTTTACCAACTCATCAATCCGGGGCATAGGGTAAGAATAAAAGCAAAGAGACCTGATTTCATTTGCTGAAGTCATTACAGAATCTTACCGCACCTGACGGCTTAGGTACTAAGACAATGGGATTATTCCACTCACTACTTGATTCCTCTATAACCCCTAGGTGAAGCATCTCTTCTACCTCTTAGTTTACCAGTGCCTGTTTTGCCTCGGGTATGCGATATGGCCTTTGTTTCATAACCACCCCGGGTTGAGTCACAATATCATGTTGAATGATCGGTGTCTTTCCCAGAATGTCAGAAGACACATCTTGGAACCTCGCTACCAAATTCACAGCTTCCTGTTTCTGCCCAGGACTAAGTGTGACTTCAATAGATACCTGGCATTCTGGAACCTTTTTACAACTAAATAGGGCTGACTGGCGCTTTCCTTCCAAGGTGTTAACAGATTCACATTGTAGATTTGTACCTCCTTCCTTCTACCCACCTGTTGAACCTTGTAATTGACCGGTCCCACCACCTCTATGATCTCATAAGGGACCCGCCATTGAGCATACATCTTACTTTCTATAGTGGGCACAAGCACTAACACCTTATCTCCCGGTTTAAAGAACCGATTAACTGCGGTGACGTCATAACTTTGTTTCTGACGTTGCTGAGCCCTTTCCATACGTTCGTTCAGGAGTGCCGCACTTTGCCTAAGACGGCCATATAATTGGGACACAAACTGAACAATATTAGGGTCCCAACAGGGTGTTGTTCCCACCCTTCCTTCAACAAATCTAGAATCCCTCTGGGTTGCCTCCCATAGAGGAGTTCAAAGGGACTAAACCCTGTAGAAGATTGGGGTATCTCTCTGACTGCGAACATCAAAGGATAGAAGCAAATCCCAGTCTCGCTTTTCTTGAGACACTGCCCTCTTTATCATTTGTTTAAGGATTTGATTAAACCTTTCTACCTGATCATCTGTTTGGGGGTGGTACACCGAAGTGGTAATTCTGTCTATCTTTAACAACTGGCATAAATCTTTCATCAGTTTAGAAACAAACGGGGTACCTTGGTCAGTTAGGACTTCCTTTGGTATTCCTAGATGAGTATATAGAAGTAGTAGCTCTCTGGTAATAGTGCCAGATTTCATTTTACGTAGGGGTATAGCCTCCGGGTATCTGGTGTTATAGTCCACTACCACTAGTATGTATTGGTGCCCTTGAGCAGATTTCTCCACTGTCCCCATCAGATCTATACCAATTTCTTCAAAAGGCCCGGAAATGATAGGGAGGGGTACCTAAATTCTGGTCGAGGGGCCGTCTTCTGGCACACTTGACATTCCTGACAATACCTCTTGACTGAGGCATAGATACCTGGCCAAGAGAACCTCAACTGTATACGTTGGAGTGTTTTCTGCTCCCCTAAATGGCCTCCCCACAAATGCGCATTTGTGGCTTCTAACAGCAACCGCTCAAATTTTCTGGGAACTAACAATTGTTTTACTCTTTTCCCCTGGAAAGTAGTAACACGATATAGAAAATCATTTTTTAACATAAAATATGGCACACCCTTAGATGGTAAAGCAGCAATTACTCTATTATTAACCATTTTTACAGTCTCAAAGGCCTGTGCCAGATTGTTGTCGTCGCGTTGGTCTTGCCCCAAAGTCCTGCAATGATATCTTCTCATCCACAGGGTTCCATTGGACCTCAGAGTCAGTTTCCCAGGGTAGTTCTGTAGCTGCAGTAGTTCTCCCGGATGCCAAGCTTTGGTAGTCCCTGGTCTCTGGCCCGTGACATGCCTCAGCAGCTGACTGGTTGTCAGTGTTATGCCATGTAACCAGTTCCTGCAGCAATGGAAAGCCACGACCCAGGATTATTGAATAAGGAGGTCGGGAGGTCACTGCAGTTACCACCTTCAATGGCTGGCCTTATACGGTCAGGGGTAAGTACACAAGTGGGCACTCCTCCACATCGCCATGGACACTAATCACTCTGACAGGACGCAGGACCTTGTCAGCACCTGAAGGAACCAGGTTGGCCGCGACCATGGTGAGCTCGCTACCAGAATCCACCAATGCCCAGATCTCTCGGCCCTCCAACTGTACCATTATCCGGAAGAGGGTGGACTTCACCTGGGATACACCCGCGGCCACCATGCTGACCATCGCTCTGCCTTTCCCGCACTGCAATCCATCGGCTCTCCCCGTTTTGGGCAGTCCAGTCGCACGTGACCCGTATCACCGCACTCAAAGCACACTTTTGACAGAGCCTTTGGCTTGATGACTGGAACTTGAGTTCGGGGCTTTGGTACTGGTACAAATCCTGTCAGACATTACTCATTTTTCCCAGGGTCAGGTGCCGCTCAATAACCACTGCCAGCTCCTCATATGTCTGGGGATCAGCCTGAACGGCCCACAGCTGCACCGAGAGGTCCAACACCCGCATAGCCTGGTCTAGTGCAACTCTCTCCACATTTTGCGCTGCAGAGTTTTGTTTTTTTTCCAAAATATTTTTATTAACATCATCACTGCATTAATACAATGCACAAGGAAATACAATTTTCAAGGAACTTTTGTCACAGAAGAGATGTACATAGATACACATGCAAGGCCATTGAGTGACTGACCATGCTACTTGGGGCTATAATATCCTAAAGCAAGGTATATCATCCTGCTTCACACCACATGTACACACAACTACATCCATTGAGACCGTGCAGTGGGAGAGCCACCCACCCCTTCCCTACCCAGGAGGCACCACTCAAAGGGCGCTCGCTCCTCACACTATAGAGGCAGAGTGCGTGATCTATTCAAAATATAATAGGAGGGTCGTTGTCTAATTTTCTCAACTCATACCAAGTCG
>WWET01009827.1:0-19900 GCA_011038615.1 Limnodynastes dumerilii
TTTATACCACATCGCTCATACGGCTTATGTTCCATACTTAGCAGTCTGTACAGGCACAGCCATTTACACAGCTCATATAAGTAGTTCATCTACTGTTACTCCCAACACCTTACTGGAGACCTACTTATCCCCCCCCCTTCCTTTTTTTCTCTCTTTTTTTTCTTTCTCTTTCCTTTTCTTCTTCTTTCTATACATCACATGGAAAAACAAAAATTTCAGAACAGGTTAAATCTTAAACTTTATTAATACTTTTTGGGAATAAAAGTTTTTGTGGAAGTATAGTTCTTAATTTCCACGCATGTGTAATGATTATGAATGCCTTGCTGGATCGATATTATTCTTCTGCATTGTAACCTTCACTTTGTTTCCTGTATTGCAACGCCTGTATTCCTATACTCCTGTCTTGAAAATAAAGATAATTTACAAACAATTACACAGACATGTTTGTGAAAGTATATAAGGAGGGTCGCCTTGTATGCACTCACCGGGTCGGCTCACTGACATTCTCCTCCTTTCTGAAAACAGCCAGCTGATTGTGCCTACGTGCACGTTCCAGAAACAAGCCTTCGATGACTGGGCAACTCCTTCTCCTACCTGGGAGGCGACTGCGGGCCCACAGGTTTAGGACAAAAACTGATTAGTTTGCATGTACCCTAACAGGGGAAACAGGGCAAGGATGTCCTAGCCCTTTCCTGGAGAGAGAGAGTTATTATTATTAACGTTTATTTATAAGGCACCACACAGTATACGCAGCGCCGTACAGAGGCAATGGCAAAGACGATAGCTACATATACAATTCAATACAATAATGAACAAAAGGTATAAAAACATGAATAAGGAATGCAACACATGTAAAAAGCAAAATGAAAACACAGTACAAAAAAAAAAAATAGAAAAATATGTAAGGAAAATAAAGGTGCTGGATGTGTGTGTAGAAGCAGGTGAATAAAGACAAAGATAGACAGTAGAGAGTAAAAGGTGGGAAGTGATGAAGACAAGGTAGAGGGGTGATGGCAGGAGGGAGAAAGCAGTGGCAAATGCAGGATTTTAAAAGGGGGGTTTCCAATACGTGTAATACATGTGGGGTATATTAGCATAGCTGCAAACGTTTTGGAGCCCGAAAACGCGGCAAATAAGCTCCGCCGCGTCCTGCCCAAGCTCTTCTCCTGACCCGCCCACAATGTCATACTGCATGAGGCAAAAATTACAGTGTGTGTGTTAGGGAATTAGAATGTAATGTGGCAGAGGTTGATGTGTGTAAAATTGTAAAGAGCTACTTAATATGATGGCACTGTAAAATATAAAACATATGTAAAATGACAATACTGATAATATTGTCGTACTATCTGGCTGCCAAGACGTAAGACGTCCATTAACGTTCTCTGTGAAAGCAGGACGTAGATTTGAAAATAATAAAAAAATTCTACATTAAGGAAATGCATTGATTATTGTGCGTAACAAGTCCCGAGCTGATATTTTTTTTTATAGGGGATTTATAAGTTACTTCTTTCACACAGTAAAATAGTAGTATTATATTGAAGGAACAGATTTAATAGTAATAGAAGTATACAATGCATTAGTAGAGCACAAGCACATTACACAATGTACAGAGCCTGTGTCAGTGCATAAGCACTTTTATATTTGTAGTGACCCATTTACCATTCCCACCTGCTTTCCTATTACAGCACAGGCCAGGAGCATCTTCCTACATGTCAGTCTGAATCACATGGCCGCTAAGCCATGCCCCTTTCGCGGTACACGCTAAGCCACGCCCTTTTTAACTGGGAGGACTTGGTCATAAGAGCTAACATGCTAAGTGAGAGAGGGCAAATAAGCAGGAGACACAGTTATGAAGATGGGGAGGGCAGGTAAGCTTAGGTGGAGGAAGGGTAGGCTAGCCTGAAGTGGGTTTTGAGGGAGCGTTTAAAGGATTGCAGGGTACTGGATTGCCTGATAGGATGCGGTAGGTTGTTCCAATGGAGGGGGCGGCCCGGGAGAAGTCTTAGATGTGGGAGTGATTGGTAGTTATCAGATTGGAGTTGAGGCGACAGTCACCAGCAAAGCGGAGGGGACAGGAGGGAGTGTGGATGGAGATAAGGGAGGAAAGGTAGAGAGCGGTGGAGGAGAGAGTCTTGTAAGGTGTGGTGAGGAGTTTGAAGAGAGTTCTGAAAGGGACAGGAAGCCAGTGTAGAGATTGACAGAGAGGAAAGGTGGAGGCAGTGCATTGGGAGAGGAAGATGAGTCTGAATTCAGTATTTAGTATAGATTGTAGAAGTGTGAGACGGACCAGAGGGAGGCCAGAGAGGAGAATGTTGCAGTAGCCCAGATGGGAGATAACAAGAGAGTGAATGAGTGTTTTAGTGGCGTCTGCTGTTAAGAAAGGTCTGATGCGAGCAATGTTGGACCATGAGGAGATGGCAGAGAGGCAATCTGACACTTTAGACAGAAGTTCGGGGGAGAGATAGATTTGTGTGTCGTCAGCATAGAGGTGGTAGTTAAAGCCAAAGGAGCTGATGAGGTCACCCAGAGAGGAGGTGTAGAGCAAGAACAGAAGGGGACCAAGGACTGAGTCCTGGGACACGCCAACGGGAAGAGGAGTGGTAGGGGAGGAGGAGCTAGGGGTTATGACAGAGAAGGAGTGGTCCAAGAGATAGGAGAAGAACCAGGAGTGGACAGTGCCAGATAGGCAGAGGGAGCGAAGGGTGTGGAGCAGGAGAAGGTGATCAACGGTGTCAAAGGCTGCCGATAGATCCAGGAGGATGAGAAGGGAGAAGTGGCCCTTAGATTTGGCAGAAAGGAGATCATTTGTGACCTTAGTCGGGGCAGTTTCAGAGGAATGCAGGTGGCAGAACCCAGATTGGAGAGGGTCCAGGATGGAGTTGTCGGCAAGGTAGCCGATTAGACGCTTGTAAACAAGCCATTCAAGCAACTTAAAGGCAAAGGGCAAAAGGCATATGGCTTTATAAGGATGGGGGGGGACTACAGCATGTTTAAAGGGGGAGGGAAAGAAGCCGGAGGACAGGGATAAGTTAAAGAGGTGGGAAAGATGAGAGCAGGTGGAGAGAGAGAGACCGGAGAAGATTAGAGGAGATGGGATCAAGTGAGCATGTTGACGGAGGGGATGATAAAAGAAGTGAGTGGATTTCTTCATCTGAGGTAGGGATGAAGGTAGACATTGGTGGGTGGCTAGGGAGGAGATGGGTGGGTGGAGATTGAGATGTAGGAGAGGTGACGGTAGAGGAGATGGAGCTCCTGATTGTTACCAGTACCCAGGTACCACACTGGGGCACGGAGTCTAACTGGGGCCTGGTTTTCACTAGAGCCTCTAATGGTGAGGATAAGACACACAGCAGGTCACGACCCCCGGTGACGGTCCTGGAGATACCTGGCAGGCCGCAAACAGGAGCAGGAACCTAGGTGTACAAAACACGTACCAAGATAGTAGGAGCCAGAGGTAAGTAGTAGGAACAGTGAGAGGCGCTATTGATGAACAGGATGGAATAGACCTCCTTATTGGTATGCTCTAAGTGAGACCAAGCATATAATAAGTGTACTGAGAGGGCAGAGACCAGAGGTAAGTGATTGATACTGAGAGAGAGGTAGTATAGCCACACAAGTAGGACTGGCCTATCCTAATGTTATGACCTGACCTTGCCAGACTCCCGAATAGGTAAGAGGGAAAAGCATACAACATGCACCTATTGGCAGGTGGAGAGTTCAGGATGTAGCTGGAGATACAGAGAGCTACTAGAGTACACTTGATACACAGCACACACACTTTGACAGATGGTAAGCTCAGAATGGAGCTGGAGATACAGAGGGCTGCTGGAGTACGCCAAAACACAGCACACACACTCTAACAGATTGTAAAATCAAGGGAGACAGAGAAGGGAGGGCAGGCAGAATCAAGGGTGGAGGACAGGGCATTGTCGTAGAGGGGAAACATGCTCCAAAGTTATCAATTAATTAATTTTATCAACAGCAACGTGGAGATTGATGGGGTGATAGATGCGAATGCAGTGGACCTCAAAGGAGGTGAAAGTAAGAGAGGGCTCAGGGGGTATGATGCTAAATGTGCAGGAAGAAGGATGCCCACACCAACAGGGCATTCGCCAGGCCTAGGGTTGTGGGAGAAGGAGATACCAACATAGGAGAGGGCAGCAGAAGAGGTAGTATCAGAGGTGGAGAGCCAGGTCTCAGTGATGGCGAGAAGGTTGCAATAGTTGGAGATAAAGAAGTCATGAATGGCAGGGATCTTGTTGCAGATGGATCTGGCATTGCACAAAGTTCAGGAGAATGGGAGAGAGAGGGAACAGGAGTGATGTGGAATAGATTGGAGGGGTTGCAGGAGTGAGGTAAGGCACGGTGGAGGGGGGTGGTACGTGGACGGGGGTTAAGGGTGGGAAGGGAAGGGAAGGGGAGCCTGATGGAGGAGTGGGAGAGAGTATGGGGTGAGAAGGATGGGTGGGGAGGTAGAAGCTGGGTGAGAGGAGGGAGGGGGGTGGAGAGACAAGGGCCATGAGAGTAGGAAGTAGGCAGAAAGAAGTAATAAAGGCAGGAATAACTGAAGAGAGGTTCAGAAGAAATGAAACGTGTGCAAAAAAATAAAAAAAAAGCATGAATATCAAATAAAAATAATAGGGTAGAGCAATTAAGTGCATGCAAATAGAAGTCCCAAGCAGACACCAGAAGCAGCATCAGAGTGGTTTCATCTTGCAATGCAGGGAAATGATTTCCAGAAGGAGTATCCCGGAAATGCAGGTGTTGCAGTTCTAAAGTGAAATACCTCATTGCTTGTTTTGTAAAAATTGATGTCTGGTAGGGTAGTATTCTGTGTCCTCTGTTTTCCTCCTGTTTAACTCTGGTGTAACTCTGAATTCTAATACCACTAAAAATGATTCACTTTGGGGGCGTGGCCTGCAACTGAATGGAGTGAGACGCGTTCTGCTCAGCTCCTGTTAAAGATCCTGGAACTCTCCGTGCTAAACAGCGGTTCCTGGTCTAATACTCCCTAGAACAGGCCCAGTGTACTCACCTGCCCTCCCTGAACATTTTGGTGTGGTTTCGGTGGCTGTAGCGGCCCTAACGGCTGGGATCGTGGCTGTTGGGCCTGGGAGCGGGCATAGGCGGTGCGGCTTGGCGGGGTGACTAAAACGGCGGCTCTCACTTACCTCTCTGCCCGTCGGATAACGGCCTGGATCTTCAGACTCCCGTGGCAGTGTTCCTGGCGAGGTGTTCAGCTCCTGGAATCCCTGGTACTGTTTGGGCGCGAAAATCTCCTGGTCGCGGGCGCCATTTTGGGAGCGCTACTGCAGCGGCTACTGTGTCCCAAAGGCGAGCGGGTGATATCCTGGGGCTGGATAAGGTTTACTGGAGCAGCTGGGTAACAGGTACCTGAAGGGGAGCCTTGGTGTGACTCTAGGGGATATCTCCTTTTATATTTGCTGGCCAATACTATTATATCTGCAAGGCAAACTGGCATTTCAGCACTGAAGACTCTTGAGTAGGGGGGTGGCCCCCTTTATTGGAGGATTATAAGACACAAATACAATTGGAGGGCTAAAGATATCCTTGTGATTACAGTGAGTGTACTTCCTGCCGATCCTCCTTGGCACTGTGTCTGACATCACCATAAAGGACTCAAAGTATACTTGGAAGGTGCACAGACTGGCCATTTTCTGCTGATTCTGTGGTACAGTGTGGCCTGGTAGCCTTATACACTTTACTTGCACAGCTAGGCCTATCTATCTCTATTAAGGGGCTGATGCCTTCCCCTACCTATACAGCTGTATTACTCTGCATGTGTGTTATGTGCATGGACTGTGAATCCTGTAGATCCTGTTGTACTTAACTGTCTGGGCCTAAGTAAATGACATATTTGCACAGCCAGGTCTATGCTACAACAAGTTCAGGTGCCAGCCTACTGCATTCTACTGATTTGAGCACAGACTTCCTAATTTCTGCTGAAACCGCACAGGGTTGTTCTCCTTTTATAATTCTGGGCCGGTGTACTGGTCTCCCTACAAGAAACTCACTCACACAGCTAAAGTCTGACGACTCCTTGATATCCTGGGAGTGTGTATGAACTGCCAAATTAAAGCTGATCTCCTTAAAGTTGTGGCCTAGCATTCTACGACAATGTATTTGCATTGCAAGGCTTATCTATCTCTGTTGAGGACTGGCGACTACTCCTTCTTCAGGAGCTGTGTTACTTTACATAAGGGCTACATACAGGGACAGTCCAAAACCTGAGGATCTTGATATGCTTTATTGCCTGTTGTTCTGCCTCTCACTAAACCTCCTTGGTAAATTCAAAGCATACAGTATAACCACCTCTAATTCTTCAATAATCCCAATCAGATGTGATGATCCAGAATGGTGTTTATTATACAACAGAGGAAAATGTAGGAATTTATATGGTAAAACTGTGAACAAACAGATAATACAATAATTACAACATGCACAGAACATAGTATGCAAACATGACATCTTACATGAACACTGAATACAAGACTTGTCTGCAGTTGTAAATAATACAGTTGGCATACACAAGTGTTTGTATGACTACAATGGCAGATTTAAGGATGAAGCTCACCATCAGATGCTTGCTGAGGGGAGACACATGAGAGAAGATGTCTGCCTGAGACATGTGAAGGAAAATGTCCTCCTTCTACCCAGAATTCTCTGAGAGCAGCTTACTAAGGTGTGCTAGAAGGTACAAACTTAATAAGTATAACTGTGACCACTAGATGGGGCCGATAACCAAACTGCTGTGGAAACAGAACTCAAGGTAAACAATACAGGAAACATTGCCAGAGGCATGACACCTGTCATTGGTATCCTATACACCTGTACAGTAAAGGTCTCTAATACATAATATTGTAGGTATCAGGCCAACGACTGTATTCTACTGCTGTGTACATGGACTCCCTATTTCTGCTGGTATTGCACAGTTGCTGTCCTCTCCTGGTATTGGCCCAGCATAATGGTCTCCTACCCATCCGTGGTTTCTAAGCACTAATATCTCTCTGTTTCTTCCTGGAATGGGGAAATCTACACACGCTGCGGCGGCTGCCGCCAAGCTAGAAAAATATGCCCGGGGCTCTCAAACCGGCTCTTCGCAAAGTTCATCATCTTCTCGATCGGAGGGGGCCGGGCAGGATCTGGACCAACCGGAGGCATCGGTGCCCCTGGGTCCTACTTTAAGTCAAGTGCTCCAAGCTATTACAGACTCTGAGCATCGATTGATGGGGAAAATTGGGGAGGTTCAAGTGGATCTCTCTATGATTAAGCAGGAGCTTCAGATGCTGCGGGAGCGAATAGGGGAGACTGAACATCGCATCTTGGCTATAGAGGATGCCATGACTCCAATGGAAGGCTAGGATCACGGACCTTGAGGGTCGCCTAGGAAGGAACAACGTTAGGTTTGTGGAATTCCCGGAGAGAGTTGAGGGTGGAGACACAGTTAAATTCCTGGAGGAGCATCTGATTAAAGAGTTTGGGAGAGAAGCATTCACCTCTCAGTTCACAATTGAAAGGGCGCACAGAGTTCCCCCACAGCCTGCACATCAGGGTTCTCCCCCCCCGCGCACACTGATTGTTAGTTTCTGCAATACCAGGATCGGGACAATATTCTGTGGTTGCTGCGACTGCAGGGACCTATGAAGATGGACAATGCCACCATTTCAGCCTACCCGGACTTTGCAATCGAGGTCCAAAAAGATAGAGCACAATTTCTCCAGGTGAAGCGGTGCCTCAGGGAGCTCCAGGTGCTGTATGCAATGATTTTCCCTTCTCGACTATGAGTGCAGGCGGATGGTGTCTCACACTTCTTTGAATCTCCTCAGGATGCCATGGACTGGCTGGATCGGAGGGGGGGAGGAGACGCAGCCCACCTCCATGAACTTTCACTAGAGAGTACACTATATTGTTCATATAAGAATGTTTAGTATTGTTATATAAGCTGCAATGTATCCTTTATTATTTATAGGTAACCTCACCTTGTTTCTTTGTCACTGTGGGGGTATTCGGAAATTGAATGGGGGGGGGGAAATATTCCATCTCACTTTTTTGGTTCAATTGTTTGTAGGTGGGTGGTGGCATGGGCCTAACTTAACAAGAATAAAGGGTTCCCGCTGTTTATGCTGTTGTATGGGAGTTGACCGTTTATGGTAAGCTTAAGTGACTAGTCCTTTGGTGCAGTGAGTTGGGGACAGTTTTGTAGTTTTTTGCTAGGTAGGGTAAGGTTCCAGTTCGGGATGAGGTATTACTTGGTTTTGGGAGGTAATACAGGGTGGGTTTTGGGGTGGGAAGGTTTATTGGGGAAGTTAATTGTTTGGGATCCCTCACGGTCTACTTTCAGTGTGATATGCAAATTCATGTTTAGTCAGTGCATCATCTCTTTGGAGAATAAGTCTATGGTATACTACTCCAGCTGGTTGGGATTTATGTTCCTTAATGTTTAGGGTTTCATTTGTGTCATTTTCCTCCTTGGCCATAGGCTTTGAACTCCTTCTGTGATGGTGGGTTTGTTGAAGGTTTTGTCCTGGAATACGAGAGGGTTGAATAATAAACTTAAAAGGTCCCTGGTGTTAACTGAGGTTCATAAACGGAGGGCGGACAGAGTGTGCCTTCTAGAGACACACTTGGTGGGAGGTAAGCTACCAGCCCTTAAAAAAGGTGGGTGGGTTGGGTGTATCATTCGTTTCATACTAGTAATTCTAGGGGGGTGTCGGTCTTAATTAGTAAACAATATTATAGGGTACTGAGAGGCGCTGTGACATAAAACATGGGAGTGTCAATGTGGATCTAGTATATAGCAAAGAAATCTATACATCTATACATCATGTGCCAAAACAGGCTGGCAAAAGGGGTATCGTATATAACACACAAGGAATCTACAGTCAGTAATGCAAAAAGTTGATTCGCATGGATTATCTCCTTAGGTGAAAAAACAAAACATACAAAAACCAAAACTCAAATATCCATTCCCAGTTTATAAAGTCAATAAATCCAAAAAGGTCCAAAAAGGCGAGGGGATGTTAGGTAGATCAGCCCCTCGCTGATTCCAAATGGTGAGAGGACAACGTTCCTGGGTATAACCTCAAAAAGAACAAAGCAACAGCAGCATCAACGTTTTAGACAGAAGCATGTAAGTATAAAACGACACATTTATTTAAACATCATACCCATAATAAATAAATAAATAAAAACAATGTATAGTAGTAGCGGTCAAAGACCGCAATAAAAACGAAAACAACACAAAAAGGGGAATTCCCAGGCAGCGTGTGCCGTACTTCCCTAAGCGTCTGTAGCAGCGTGCCCGGGGAGCTGTAAGGTGACGTCAGATGCGCAGAGGGAGACGGACGTGTGCAGGGGTTTCCAAGGAGACCAGCGACGCGTTTCGGAACCAGGACGGGTTCCTTTCTCAAGCTGTGAGTCGGAGGTAAGTGAGGGGCTGCCTTATGTAGGGTTTGAATCCCGGAAGTGGTTCTGTGATCCAGGGGGCGGAGAGTGTAAAAACCAGGCGCAGAGGCTGTGCAGTCCGTCGTTATTAATATCTCTATGCAGAATCGCCAGTCCAGGTGGCCACTTAGAGCAAATGTCCATAAAGTAAATAATAGGAATATATATAAAAAAAAGGGGGGGGAGAGGTGTGCATGTAAAGGTGCTAGCATGCACCTAAACAAAGACATGTACCGATAAGCCAAAATACCACTGAACACCAACTTGGCATATGGACAAAAAGGGAGCATCAGTAATAGTGCTGAAGATGTTCTAATAAATACAAAAACAGATTGCCAACTCCATCAGGGAAATGGAGATAAAACATAAGCCTGTCTCTAGGGTGTATAACTAAAATAGACACTGTGGTGCATCCTTAGGTATGGACCTGAAGGGAGATAATAAACATATAGGGCTAAAAATAGGGATAGGATAGGTACAGGATCTGGTATTTCCTTAATAATTCTGAAAAAGCAAAAAATAGGAACCTTTCTCTACCAGTACCACAGACAAATCAGATAGGATGTAAAGAAATAGTATGTAGAGAAGGGGGGATTATCTCATTCGGTTTGTGGTGGATGCAGAGGGGTGGAAATCTAGGACAGCTGAGTGGGGCAGAAGGGAAGACACCCAGGAGGAAGACCACAGGTAGGAAAGGTGACCGAAATGTGGATCGATAACCCATAACATCCCCCACAGTACTTGGAATTCCCTGGAGGTCTCCCATCTAGGTACTGACCAAGCCTAATCCTGCTTAACTACCAAGATCTGACGGGATTGGGTGTAACCAGGTTAGTTTGACTGTGGTGACGTAGATGGGGTAGGTCTAGAGAAACCATTTCAATTCGAAATCCAGGTTTAGACCATGTGGGTCTAAGGAGTTCAATTCAAAAATGAATTTCATTTCGGTCTTGGCCAACCGTGTGGAAATGTCTTTCTTCCTCCAACCTTCACTCAGAAGTTTGATCCCAACACAGGATTTAATGGACCGAGGGTTACACTCATGGATGGACTTGAAGTGCGCAGAAACCGAATGAGATAGTACCCCCTTCCTAATGTTCCGGAGATGCTCTCCCCATCGGACCTTAAATTCACATTGGATGCGGTTCAAACTGACCCCTATGGGAGGTTTGTGTTTCTGAGGGGGAAAATAGATCATATTCCTATCCTGCTTCTAGCGGTTTATATTCCTCCTCCTTTTTAAAATGAGGTGTTAAAAAAGGCCAAAGCATATCTTACCGCCTTAACAGAGTGCCTGCCGTTGACAAATCCCAGCTGGTGGTTTGTGAGCAGTGATGGGAGGATTGTTTGTAATCTGTTTGCCATGAGTTTGGCCATTATCTTAAAATCCTGATTTAATAAGGTGATAGGTCTGTATGATGTCACTAGATCTGGAGGTTTGTTAGGTTTTAAAATTAGGATGGTATTCGCTTGATTAAATGATGGATATGAAGGTTGTTCCGTAAAATAATTAAATACAGAGGTCAAAACTGGGGCCAACTCTGGCTTAAGAGTTTTGTAGAATTCTGCTGTGTACCCATCCGGTCCCGGTGATTTATTATTATGAAGGGTCGATATGACTTTTAATACTTCTGCTGACGTAATTGGCGAATTTAAAATATCCTTTTGCTCCAGGGATAGCTTAGGTAAATTTAATCTGTTAAACAATTGTTTACGTTGTTCAGATCTATTGGGGATGGCTTTATATAAGGTGGAGTAATACTTATGAAATTCTGACTGGATATCTTTTAGAGAAGTGTGATTAATTCTAGTATGGGGATTGCTAATTGTCAGAATGGTTTGTTTTTTGCGTTGGGTTTTTGTAATGTTGGCCAGCAATTTCCCTGGTTTATTACCCCAACGGAAAAATTTGCTCTTGGTGTAATCCAAGCTTACTTGAGCCTGTGATAACAGAAAACTCTCCAGGAGTTGTTTAGTAGATATGTAATTACGCTGTGCTTCATCGTTGGGGTTAAGAGAGTATATATAAAATGCAGTGGATACCGCAGAGTATGGTGCGGCATATTTGGCCCTAAACTCCTTTTTCTTTTTCCCTTGGAAAGAAATAATTTGTCCCCTCAGTACCGCTTTCGCGGTTTCCCAAAATAAAATTGGATTTTCCTTATGTTGTTGGTTATCATAATCATAAACCAACCAGCTACTTTGGAGATGCCTTTTAAATTCTTCCGAGGTATATAAGTGAGTTGGAAATTTCCAAGTACGCTCTCTGGGGGACATTTGGATTGGCCTAAAAGACAGTGAGATGGGGGCATGGTCCGAAATAACAATAGTATGAATGTCAGCTGATAGAAATCTGGGGAATAGGTGATCGCTTATGAGAATATGATCAATCCTAGAGAAGGATCGGTGAACAGCAGAATAGAAGTTGTAAGAGTAGTCTGTGGCGTTGTGAATCCACCAGGGATCTGATAGATGGTGGGTATGCTTAAGTGAATGGATATGCTTGGGCTGGGGTATCAAATAAGAAGGAGCAGCAGGGGATCTGTCCACGGCATGATCCTCAACTTCATTAAAATCTCCTGCAACCACAAGATTAGTTGTGTCACACTGGAACAATAGATCCGAAATGGCTGAGAAAAATTCCTGGGTGGGGGAATTGGGTGCATATATGTTCAGCAAGGTGAATCTCTCACCTTCCAGGTTCGTCTCTATTAGCAAATATCTACCTTGTGGGTCTGCCACTTTCCGTAGTATCTCATAATGTAAATGTTTGCCAAACAAAATTGCGACTCCCCTTTTCTTTGCGATGTAATTTGCAGTTATGCAATCCCCCACCCATGCCCCCTTGAGAGCATTGTCGGGTTGTGTCCAATGTGTCTCCTGTAGGAATGCAACATCTGGGGAAAACGTTTTAAGGTGTGTCAAAACCCTACGCCTCTTAATTGGGGAATTAAGCCCACCCACATTCCACGACACTAAATTTATTCTTGGGGGAATTATAGGTGTTGGGGGGTCCACTAAAAGGCTGACATTATCAGCAGACATGGACAATCATCAGAGGGACATGTGATAGTCTAAGATTTACACGTGGAATGTGTGTAGGGTGCCAGAAAAAAAAAGGACCCAAGTGCCCAGTAACAAATATCTTATGGTGAAACCAAGCCCGAGATCTTACAATATTGTACCATTTAATGTAAATACTTTGCGATAACCCATCCTGAAAAAGTGTAACACATGCGTCATATATATTTTTCTTTCTTCCGTTTTTTCATAATACCATTGCATTCTGGCTGCACTATATTTGTTGAATTATTTTTGTTTGACTTGTAACATTATTGTAGCAATATAGTCTGAGCAGCCAAGGATTTGTCCTAAGTCGTTACATGTTGTTTATATAAATAATAGTGATTGTAACATTGCAACGGCATGTCATGTAAACTGACTTAATAAATGAGAAAGGGAATTCTGTTACCTATGATAAGGATTTGCATTATTGAGGACAATATTTTTGTTGTGATATCTACCCACAGCTGATTTTGTTCCTTCAGATAATTAGACAAGTGTATGATGAATAGTGAATTTTATAGTTTAGTGATATTTCACCTCTTTTAAACACATGATTAAAAGTTATATTTTATTTTTCTATTTTTCTCCCACCTTTTGTACCCAGCACTGAAATGATGATATGACAGCCAGTTGATTATTGTGTCTTATTCATATTTCATTTGTTATAGTATTTTAGTGCGCCTTAAATAGGTCCAACTTTCTCTTTGTATTGTAATATTGCATTAAGGACATATGTGGCAGCACCCCTCATGTTCACTGACAATGGAGTGTTGTTCTAGATTCCATATAATTATGGTTTAATTTTGTTATATCAAATAATAATAAATAATTTCTTTAATACCCCATATTTATTTTGTTATTGGTGTAGAACAATTATTTTTTCTAATTATTGTTAAAAAGGAGGGTTAATATTGATAACCATACTAATAGTTTTGTCTCTGGGCAATTAGAGACTCACTGTGCGGTCCCTTATATGTACCCAGCTCCCAGTTTCTCTATCTTGGTGCTGGCTGCATTTGTATTTTTCTGATCATCTGCAAAGGCAGTGATCTTGATAGCCCTGTCTCCTATCTTGATACCTTCAAACTCTGTGGCATTTTGTAACATTCTTAATAAGGGGTCCAGAGCCAGATTAAACAACAAGGGAGAGAGTGGACATCCCTGTCTAGTCCCTCTGGACATATAGATGTCTTCACCCCTGCATCCATTTATTATGAGCTTGGTACTAGGTGAGGTATAGATAAATTCTATAAATTTAGTAAACTCTTCCCCAAATTCTCTATGAATGAAGATTTCCTGCAGGTGAGACCAGGAAATCTGGTCGAAGGCCTTTTCGGCATCCAAACTCAGCAACATATTTGGGGATGCAGGCCTACCATTGGTTCTTGAATCTACTACAGCAGCCAAAGCATATCTTACCACCTTAACAGAGTGCCTGCCGTGGACAAATCCCAGCTGGTGGTTTGTGAGCAGTGATGGGAGGATTGTTTGTAATCTGTTTGCCATGAGTTTCGCCATTATCTTAAAATCCTGATTTAATAAGGTGATAGGTCTGTATGATGTCACTAGATCTGGAGGTTTATTAGGTTTTAAAATTAGGATGGTATTCGCTTGATTAAATGATGGATATGAATGTTGTTCCGTATGGAGCAAATTAAATACAGAGGTCAAAACTGGGGCCAATTCTGGCTTAAGAGTTTTGTAGAATTCTGCTGTGTACCCATCCGGTCCCGGTGACTTATTATTATGAAGGGTCGATATGACTTTTAATACTTCTGCTGATGTAATTGGCGAATTTAAAATATCCTTTTGCTCCAGGGATAGCTTAGGTAAATTTAATCTGTTAAACAATTGTTTACGTTGTTCAGATCTATTGGGGATGGCTTTATATAAGGTGGAGTAATACTTATGAAATTCTGACTGGATATCTTTTAGAGAAGTGTGATTAATTCTAGTATGGGGATTGCTAATTGTCAGAATGGTTTGTTTTTTGCGTTGGGTTTTTGTAATGTTGGCCAGCAATTTCCCTGGTTTATTACCCCAACGGAAAAATTTGCTCTTGGTGTAATCCAAGCTTACTTGAGCCTGTGATAACAGAAAACTCTCCAGGAGTTGTTTAGTAGATATGTAATTACGCTGTGCTTCATCGTTGGGGTTAAGAGAGTATATATAAAATGCAGTGGATACCGCAGAGTATGGTGCGGCATATTTGGCCCTAAACTCCTTTTTCTTTTTCCCTTGGAAAGAAATAATTTGTCCCCTCAGTACCGCTTTCGCGGTTTCCCAAAATAAAATTGGTTATCATAATCATAAACCAACCAGCTACTTTGGAGATGCCTTTTAAATTCTTCCGAGGTATATAAGTGAGTCGGAAATTTCCAAGTACGCTCTCTGGGGGACATTTGGATTGGCCTAAAAGACAGTGAGATGGGGGCATGGTCCGAAATAACAATAGTATGAATGTCAGCGGATAGAAATCTGGGGAATAGGTGATCGCTTATGAGAATATGATCAATCCTAGAGAAGGATCGGTGAACAGCAGAATAGAAGGTGTAAGAGTAGTCTGTGGCGTTGTGAATCTGCCAGGGATCTGATAGATGGTGGGTATGCTTAAGTGAATGGATATGCTTGGGCTGTGGTATCAAATGGGATGGAGCAGCAGGGGATCTGTCCACGGCAGGATCCTCAACTTCATTAAAATCTCCTGCCACTACAAGATTAGTAGTGTCACATTGGAACAATAGATCCGAAATGGCTGAGAAAAATTCCTGAGTGGGGGAATTAGGTGCATATATGTTCAGCAAGGTGAATCTCTCACCTTCCAGGTTCGTCTCTACTAGCAAATATCTGCCTTGTGGGTCTACCACTTTCCGTAGTATCTCATAATGTACATTTTTGCCAAACAAAATTGCAACTCCCCTTTTTTTTGTGATGTAATTTGCAGTTATACAATCCCCCACCCAAGCCCCCCAGAGAGCATTGTCGGGTTTTGTCCAATGTGTCTCCTGCAGGAATACAACATCTGGGGAAAACGTTTTAAGGTGTGTCAAAACCCTACGCCTCTTAATTGGAGAATTGAGCCCACCCACATTCCACGACACTAAATTTATTCTCGGAGGAATTATAGGTGTTGGGGGGTCCACTAAAAAGCTAACATTAGCAGCAGACATTGACAATCAACAGAGAGACATATGGTAGTCTGAGATTTATACGTGGAATGTATGCAGGGTGCCAGAAAAGAAAAAAAAGGACCCAAGTGCCCAGTAACAAATATCTTATGGTGAAACCAAGCCCGAGGTCTTACAATGTTGTACCATTTAATGTAAATACTCTGCGATAACCCATCTTGAAAAAGTGCAACACATGCGTCATATAAAACAATAACAAGAAAGCTCCAACTCCAACTTTTTCTAATTTTTTCCTCCTGAACATGGAGAATGTCCCTTGAAGGGGACCAAACTAAGGAATTATTTTCCAAACAAAATATCTTAAACATTGAACAAAAATAAGCATAACATAACCTCCAAAGAAGCGTTGTTATTTTACTACCGTTTAAGGTGGTGACCTGTGGGGAACATTAATAGTGGGAGTGGTGTGGCCATCGTTCCCCAAATCAAAATGGGACACAAACTCTCTTGCTTTAACTGGGTCATCAAAGACATGGGTCTGCCCGTTATGGGTAATCCGCAACCTGGCTGGGAATGCCAGAAAAAATTTAAAGTGATTTTTGTGAAGGGCTGAGCAGACAGGGCCGAAAGCTCTACGTTTCTGAGAGACATTGGACGAAAAGTCCTGAAAAATTAAGATTTTGCTGCCCCCTACCCTTAATTCTGAGGTACTGCGATATGCTCTCAAAATTGCCTCCTTCTCCCTATAATTTAGAAAACGGGCTATGACTGCCCTAGGCCTGCCTGATGAAGCGTTTCTTTCAGGGCCTAGCCTGTGTGCCCTCTCCACAATTATCCCCTGCGGTTCTCCCAAGGATGTCAGAGAGCCAACCAGGTCTGACTGGAAATACTCAATCAAATCAGAATTTTTGACAGACTCAGGAATCCCAATGAATCTCAGATTGTTTCTTCTGTTTCTGTTCTCCAAGTCATCTAGTTTGGCCTCTAGATCCTTGATGTGTTGCATGGTTGAAAGAGCACTGTTTTGCAATGAGATGTGGGAATCGTCTAAATCGCTAACCCTTTGCTCTAACGCCCTGATGCTTTTGGTGTTAGCTTCCATGGTTGCCATGGCTGCTGTTATATTTGTTTGCAAAGCATCAAAGCGTGAGTCAAACATCGGGACTAGTTTTTGTTCCATAAGGGGCAGCAAGTGGAGGGACAACTCTTTAGCTGTTTCAGCCAGCGAGGCCTGGGGGATATTCATTTCTAACGTTTTTTTGGGGGATACATTTGGTGCCGGACATGTGGGAGAAGGAGGTTGAGCAGGTTTGGAGTGTGAAGAACTAGATTGGGTTTGTCGTGGCTTTCCCATTCTAATATCTTCTGAACCACTTAGGTAGCGTTTCATGCCCTATAACCTCAGAAATAGATACTAGGAAGATAAAGGACAAAGTTTGTGCAAGAGTAGTATTAAATGGGAACCCCTGACCACTAAACGCAGATGTAGCTGGTTACCTTGTGTATATTAGTTAGCTTTTTACATCCAAACCCCTATCAGGTTATGACACGGACCTAGATGTATTATCCTAATAGGAAGAGCGCCTATTTCACAGTATCAAATAAGCAAGAGTATAATAAAGGAGTGTGGTTTTTGCTATAAATAGGAACAATTCACTTAAACCATACAGAAAGTTAAGCATCAATATACTTATCTACATGCAAGCGGGTGTACAAATAGGTAGTCCTCTGCAAACACGCTGAAGTACAGACACTGGAAATGCGGTGGGTGCCTCAATCAATTGGGGGGACAACTATAAGTACAGCATCAATATACTTATCCATATGCAAGCGGGTGTATAAGTAGGTAGTCCTCTGCAAACACGCTGAAGTACAGACACTGGAAATGTGGTGGGTGCCTAAATCAATTAGGGGGACAACTGGGGGCGAAGAGGGTGGACCAGTAGTTACGCTCTGAAGCCCAGAAGATGCTGCCTATTCAGGCACATCGGATCCGCAACAACCTTGCTGAAGATAAGGAATCCAGGGATTGTTAACCAGAAACACGCACACTTTACTGGAGCTGCCTATTCAGCCACGTTGACTCAAAGGTGCACTTCTCTGTTGGCAGGTCCCCTTTAATGGATAATTGTATTGTGGAAAGCCAGAGAATGAGAGGTTGTCCCTGATGGCAGATATGTGAGGCAGCAGCACCACCTGCTGGTGCTCGCAGGTATATGAAAGAATTAAAAAAAAAAAATCACTTGATAGCTAGCTCCTACAGTGAAAAGTGGAGATGCTGCAGGGATTCCACAGGTAATTATGTGCTTTCAGCCCAGTAAATACAGTGGGGGTGTTGATCCTAAGCCCCACTGCCTGTCCAGACTCCTAAGGCCACTAATAAGGGTATAGGCAATATACAGATAAATATGCAGGCAGGATTGAGAATGAAGTATTGACCACAAAAACGGGCAATGCGGTCTCCACGTGTCACCCACGGTACTCAGGCTCCTACTGCAGATTGACCCTCCCGCAGGTCCTCAGGCCCGTGGTCGTTGTGCCGTGAGCCCGTCTTCCTGCAGCACCCTCCGGTTCCACAGCTGGCAATCCTCTCACCCGTCTTACATAAATGTTCCTCGGCACACGCTGGGATCATCCCATGCAAGAAGCCCCTCAGGCCATAGGCAGAGGCCGTGCGTCGTCAGCCCAAACTCCTTACACCCAGAGGAGGTGGCTGTGGCAGACTTTTAATGCGTGCCCAGCTGTCTCCGTTGGCTGGCCCTCCTGGGGTTACGAAGCACACGTGCGGTCTTCAGGGAGCCCCAGTGATTTTTAGCCGGTCCCGGTGCTTGCGCCGCGCATCAATGGCGGGAACTACAGCGCCCGTGCATGACGGGCTGTCCTTCCGGGGGAAACGCTATGCAGGGAGCCGGGAAGGTATCTTCACTCTTGCCTGCACTTATCCTCGTGTTGTCGCGGGGGAGCGGGTGAAATAGCAGCCCCAGTGTACCCCAGATGGCATATGTTGGGTAGAGATGCACGGGGAGCTCAATAAGAAGCGTCCATCTTGGTTGGCCCGCCCACCGGAAGTCCCGTTATTACACTCTTGAATGTTTGCATGTCAAAACTTTTCTATATAAATCCAGCAATTTAAATGCAGTTCTTTTTTTGGTACAGACAGACAATACTTTTAAAACAATATATTTTGCTTTGGTTTTAAGTTCACTACAGTGTGCAAGAGGAATTTTTGTGGTTAGCAATTGACTATCCAATATTCCTTTTTTTCCCCCATCTTTTAATAAAGTTAATAGAATTTGCATCATTTAAGTTTACAGTATTATTATTGATGTGGCAAACTGATATACACCTGTTTTAACTCTTTATAAGGTAAATTTGTTAAAATTGCAATACATAGAATTTTATAATGCAAAAAAAATAAAATAAATAAAACCACAGAAGCAGTTTCTCACCTTTTCTTTTTCTACAATGCTACTGCAAAAGTCCTGTAAAACATAATAAGCTATTACGTCTGTATATATTTAAAGTGTTACTTCTAATTGTGCTAGTATGATGACCTGTTTTTGTTCGTTTTTTTTTTAAATAAAATATTTTTAATATCTTATCTATCACCCAGTTGCTCTTCTTTATTTCATAACTTTTTTTTAATAAAATGTATTTTATTCTGGACAGTCACAGCAGTGAAAGTCACTCACCAACCCTAGTAATATTTCAAAGAGTATATGAAACTAATTGTGGATATAAGAAAATGAATATAGTATTCCTAAAATACAATAAGTGAAAAGTAATTCCAGTAGGAGGACTGGTTATTTTTGTTATGAGTAAGGTACACAGTCGCACGTAAATTAGGCAACAGAGACTTGACTTGAATGACATGCTAAGTTTAAAATGGATTTCTACACACAACATAGGGTTTATAGTGTGAGCACCTCTCTATTTACTGGAGTAACTATTATTAATGTTGAAGAGCTCACACATGCTTCTAATACTGTATAGAATTTCTTAAAAATATGAATCAGCCCGGATTATTCAATGTTAGGGCTAGATAGAGCATGCTCTTAATTAGTCTATATTTTAAATTATATAGTAGGTATTCATGACCTGTAGCTTATACTACATTATTAATTCATTAAAAGTGGTGGTGGTGAAGGATGGGGGGGGTTGGTAATGTGTTATTTTATTGTATTAAGGAAACAGTTTTTCTTTTATACTGGCCAATTTCTAAGTGCTTGTGTACAGGAGTG
>WWET01009828.1:0-24124 GCA_011038615.1 Limnodynastes dumerilii
ACCCGACAGCTGTTTCGGTTACAACCAACCGTCATCAGGGTTCCATTGCATAGTAGTGCTGCTGCTCCATAATACATACAAACATATACATGTGTAATTTCAGAGAAATGGAAAAAGTGTAAAAAAGAGGTAATTATATTTTTAAGCAACATGGATAACATAGAAAGTGACAGCAGATAAGAGCCACTTGACTCAATTCAGTCTGCCAGATATATATATTTTTAAAACCATACTGATCTTAGCCTCTATTTGACCTGCAATGTAATTTAGGCTTTAAGATATCCTTATATTTATCCCAAGCAATTTAAATTGTTCTATTTTTTGAGCCGCAACCACCTCACAAAAGAGGAGATGTTATCAACTACCCTTTCACATAAGTAATTTTTTAGCAAATTTCCTCTGATCCTACCAACGTCCAGTTTATACGCATGCTCTTGTGTTCTATAAAGTAATTTATTTTAAAGACTCTTTTCCAGTGTCAGCTATTGGAATGTTAATGGACTTTTGCTATGTTAAATGATTGGACCACTTTTTGCTATTCTGTTGTTTCTCAAATGCTATGGTGCGTTTTATAATTTTTTTATGCCAGTAAACATTTTTGTACTAATGTATTTTGTTGCATGAAGAGTTTTGATAGAGTACACTCCTTTTTTTTTATGTATTACCTGTATGTATATATATATATGGCATTTGGGGGCAGACATGGAGGCTGGCATTTGGGGGCAGACATGGAGGCTGGCATTTGGGGGCAGACATGGAGGCTGGCATTTGGGGGCAGACATGGAGGCTGGCATTTGGGGGCAGACATGGAGGCTGGCATTTGGGGGCAGACATGGAGGCTGGCATTTGGGGGCAGACATGGAGGCTGGCATTTGGGGGCAGACATGGAGGCTGGCATTTGGGGGCAGACATGGAGGCTGGCATTTGGGGGCAGACATGGAGGCTGGCATTTGGGGGCAGACATGGAGGCTGGCATTTGGGGGCAGACATGGAGGCTGGCATTTGGGGGCAGACATGGAGGCTGGCATTTGGGGGCAGACATGGAGGCTGGCATTTGGGGGCAGACATGGAGGCTGGCATTTGGGGGCAGACATGGAGGCTGGCATTTGGGGGCAGACATGGAGGCTGGCATTTGGGGGCAGACATGGAGGCTGGCATTTGGGGGCAGACATGGAGGCTGGCATTTGGGGGCAGACATGGAGGCTGGCATTTGGGGGCAGACATGGAGGCTGGCATTTGGGGGCAGACATGGAGGCTGGCATTTGGGGGCAGACATGGAGGCTGGCATTTGGGGGCAGACATGGAGGCTGGCATTTGGGGGCAGACATGGAGGCTGGCATTTGGGGGCAGACATGGAGGCTGGCATTTGGGGGCAGACATGGAGGCTGGCATTTGGGGGCAGACATGGAGGCTGGCATTTGGGGGCAGACATGGAGGCTGGCATTTGGGGGCAGACATGGAGGCTGGCATTTGGGGGCAGACATGGAGGCTGGCATTTGGGGGCAGACATGGAGGCTGGCATTTGGGGGCAGACATGGAGGCTGGCATTTGGGGGCAGACATGGAGGCTGGCATTTGGGGGCAGACATGGAGGCTGGCATTTGGGGGCAGACATGGAGGCTGGCATTTGGGGGCAGACATGGAGGCTGGCATTTGGGGGCAGACATGGAGGCTGGCATTTGGGGGCAGACATGGAGGCTGGCATTTGGGGGCAGACATGGAGGCTGGCATTATGGGCAGACATTAAGGAGCAGATATGTTGGCAGGCATTAAGGGGCAACTGAGGTAAGTCCAATGTTTCAGCAGGGAAGGGGCAGAGACTGGCAGGACACACATAGAGGGGGCAGACTGACTGGCAGGACACACAGAGGGGCACACTGGATACTGGGTGCTGGGTACACATGATGATACAATTAATGACATTTTATTGTTATCTATTTTTATTTTGAAATTTACCAGTAGCTGCTGCATTTCCCACCCTAGGCTTATACTCGAGTCAATAAGTTTTCCCAGGTTTTTGTGTCAAAATTAGGTGCCTCGGCTTATATTCGGGTCGGCTTATACTCGAGTATATACGGTATATATATTCTATAGACAAAAAACCTTGCGGTTTAACATGTCTGATTAAGGTTTTCTGCATTGTCACAAAATCTGAGAGACCTATAAAACTTGTGACAGCAATCTCACTCCATGATAGTGCTGAATCTGCAGGGAACGACAAGATGTGATGGTATATCATGTATGTATAGCTTAAGGAACACATCCATTAAGGCTCCAGCCTTAATGTTGTAATTTCATTGCTTTTTGAAGTTTGAGTGTTAAGTTTTTATAGGTCTCTCAGATTTTGTTACAGTGCAGGAAACCTTAATCAGACATGTTAAACCGCAATGTTTTTTTGTCTATGGAATTTCATAGCTTTTTATATAGTTAAAGTATCCATGCCCCCTGCTTGTGTGTTCATCCTGTCTTTCTATCCTCTCCTTGTATCCATTCAGTCTTTCTGCCCCTCTATATGTGTTCAGCCACTTTTTTGACCCTTCCATTCTTTCTGCTCCCTCCACATGTTCAGTCACCTTTCTGGACCCTCTTTGTATCTATCCATTTTATCATTCTGCCCCCTCTTTGTATAAATCCATTTTTTTGCCCCCTCCTTGTGTGTCCATCCAGTCTTTCTGCCCCCTCCTTTTATTCCTCCATTCTGCCCTCTCCTTGTACTCCTCCATTCGTTTGTTTTGCACCCTCCTTGTATCCATCCAGTATTTCTGCCCTCTCCTTGTGTCCATCCTTTCATTCTGCCCCCTCCTTGTGTGTCCATCCAGTTTTTCTGCCCCTCCTTCATATGTGTTCAGCCACCTTTCAGTCCGTCTTTGTTTCCATCCAGTATTCTGCCCCCTCTTTGTATCCATCTAGTCTTTCATTCTGCCCCCTCCTTGTTTCCAGACAGTTTTTCTGCCCCCTCCTTGTATTCATCCAGTTTTTCTGCCCCCTACCGATGTGTCCAGCCTTCTGGCCTTCTATATTCAGCCACTTTTTTGTCCCCTCCTTGTGTCCAGCCAGTTTTTCTGCCCCTTCCATGGATACATAAAGTCTTTCTGCTCTCTCCTTGTGTCCATCCAGTGTTTATGTCCCCTACTTATGGCCATCCACTATTTATAGCCCCTCTAAGTGGCCATCCGGTATTTATGTACCCTCCGTATGCGTCCATCCAGTATTTATGTCCCCTGCTTGTATCCATTCAGTGTTTATGTCCCATCCTTGTGTCCATCCAGTATTTATGTCCCTTCCTTGTGCTCATTCAGTATTTATGTCTCCTGCTTGTGTCCATTCAGTATTTATGTCCCCTGCTTGTATCCATCCAGTATTTATGTCCCCTGCTTGTGTCCATCCAGTATTTATGTCCCCTGCTTGTGTTCATCCAGTATTTTTGCCCCCTGCTTTTGGACATCCAGTGTTTATGTCCCCTCTGTGTCCATCCAGTATTTATGTCCCTTCTTGTGGCCATCCAGTATTTATGTCCCTTCCTTGTGTCCATACTGTCTTTTTTTCTGCCCTCTCCCTGTGTGTAATCACTTCATGTTTGCCTTCTTTTTTTACAGTTCTTACCTGCTTCTGGCTGCTGGCTCTTCCTCTCCTCCGCAGGGCTCTAGTCCTCCTCTTTTTCAGCAGTAAGGAATCCTCCACCCCTCCTGGTACAGACCGCTCAGACTGCTTCATTCCCTGAGCGCTCGCATGGCATCAATCAGCATGACGCTGACATGACACGTGAATTGTCCTGCACTCAGGGAATGAAGCACTCTTTACAAGAAGTGGTGTGGAGGTTTCCCTTTGCTCTGCCGGTGAGACCGCTGACAGCTCTGTGCAGGGATGTGAGTGATTGCTGCTGACCCTCACCCAGGAAGTATGTCAGAGGATTCTTGGTAGGCTCAGCCGGCTCCAATCTAGTTTGCACGACCTCTGCCGGATTTATTCATTTGTCATGATGAGCATTAACCTTGTGTGTGCCAATGCTACATATATTCAGGAAAGCTTGACGGTGCTTCACTTAACAAACTGTATGTTACTTTACAATAAGAGATCAGGAGACATATCGGAACATAACAGCGCTGTTACATGAAACCACAGCTTACAGGACGCATTGATTCAGTGTTACACTACCTGAGAATTTTATATATAAGACACGATTGCTATTTTAATTATAAGATATCTGTTGGAGCAGATATAGGAGTGCTGCAGCCTGTGGACACATGAAAAAAAGTTTCTTCTTCTCACGCTCCACATTCAAATCTCCCACCCCCTCCTCCCTCAGTGTAGTGAATAAATTAGGATGTCACTGGGGCGGGAGATTTTCACACAGCTGTCGGGTCTTAAAAAAGTTTTAATAAAGCCATGTCAAACCTTATAATTTTTTATAGTGGGCCTCTCTCAATCCCAAAACGTCTCTCAGCCCACCAGGAGGAGGTAATATGGCTGACTTCTCCAGTACAATCTCTGTGCGAGAGAAGTCGGCCATGTTTCTCCTCTCATGTGAAGGCAGTCTCAGTGCACCCAGCAGAGAACTCTTACTTGACATGCGCAACGTTATGAAATCTGTGACATTTCCTATCTCTATAATGGGCACATTTTCCTAAATTGTAAATAAACTGTCATTTTCTCTGAAATCTGACCCCCCAAAGGCACTCCCCTGGCATGTTAGCTCTCTAACAAAAAAAACGGCTAGTGAAAAGACCCCCTCTACACTGAGTTATGCCTTCCCAATCGAATGTTAATGTAATGTGGCTTTCAGAAAAAGGAAGTGGAAAAAAACTGCAACATTTTCCACTTTAACCTGTTCCAATTTTGTCATTTTTAATTATTTCATTATAAATATAAACCAGGAGACAATTCTGTACGGACTGGTGAAAATTTCATGTTAATATGTAAAATACTTTCTGAGCTATAGCCCCTTAAACATCATGCCCCCCCTGTGACCGAAAGTCAATGGCAGAATGCTGTTTATTATAGTCAACCTTAATATAAGGGCACGACTGTCAGTTGTCTCCAGGCCCCAGCCAATTACTCCAGTCACAGTGCTCTCTCTCTCTGCCCAGTCACAGAATAACTTTTTACACAAACACAAAGTTCTTTCCTACCTTGACAGCGCTGGGCGCTCCTCAATCCTCTCCTTTCTATGAAGAGATGATTCCTCTGCGGCGGGCGCACTATGTGTGACGCTTCACCATAGATTCAGAGTACCAGACGTCGGGAGCGTGAGGTCCAAGTATCCTAGCAACCAGCCAGGCCAGCCCTCATGTAAACCGCTGCGGCCAGGACTTAGTCACAGTCAGATCATGATTAAAAGCAATCATGATCTGTAACTAAGTCCTGGGCCGCAGTTATTTACATGAGGGCTAACCTGGCTGGTTGCTAGGATACAAGCCGGCCCTCATGTAAACCGCCGCGGCAGGGACTTAGTTACAGATCATGATTAAAAGCATCCAAACCATGCGGGTGCGGCCCTGAACCATGAACCCAGCCCGCCACTGATGACAGTTCCAAGACAAAGTGAGAACAGAGCCCAGAGACCTCTAGATCTTATACACAGCGACGTGTGTGGCCCACTGCAAGTACGCACACCAAGCGGTAATAGATTTATAACGACGTTCACTGGCGACTACTCCAGATACACAGTTACTTATCTGATCAAAAGCAAGGATGAAGTACTGGACAAGTTATACGATTATGTAACAATGGCTAGAAATAAATTTCAAAGAAATCCACTAGTATTTCGTAGTGACAATGGAGGTGAATTCACGGGTCACAAAATAGAACACTTCCTGAGACAATTCGGTATAGAGCACCACAAAACAGTACCCTACACACCAGAACAGAATGGGGTAGCTGAAAGAAAGAATAGAACTCTGACATAAATGATCAGGTGCATGTTAATGGACTCAGGACTACCTGACAAATACTGGGGTGAAGCCGCAATGACAGCCACATACTTACAGATCAGATTATTCTCAAGAACAGTGGAGAAAACCCCATATGAATTATGGCATGGCAGAACACCTAACGTGAAATACATAAGAGTTTTTGGATATAAAGCTTTTGTGTACATTACAGCAGAAAAACGCAGTAAACTGCAGAACCGCGCAATAGAAGAAATTCTCGTTGGATACAGTGAATGTTCCAAAGGATACATAATTCTGAACCCAAAGACAGATAAGATAACCATAAGCAATAGTGTGACCTTTGTGGAGGAACTAAGAAATGAGGTAATGACTTCAGCTGACCTGGATAAAGAAGAAAACACTGACTCCAGTGACACCATCACACTGGATGCTGACCAAGAAGTTAAAGTTAGTCTCAAACCAGATACCAAAGTTATGCAGAAGCACACGACAGATGAAGTAAGGTGCTCAACTAGAGAGAACTAAGGCAAAGCACCAGTGCATCTCTCATATAAAGCGAGCACAATCAGTATACATGAACCCACATCCTGGGAAGAAGTATCTGAATTACCAGAAAGGGAAGCTGCAAAATGGATAGAAGCAGCAAAGGAAGAAATGAAATCCACGCAGACAATCGGACATGGACACTAACAAAACTGCCAACAGGAAGAAAAACCATAGGCAGCAAATGGACATTCAAAGTCAAATACAACACAGTGGTAAAAGTGAAGCGATACAAGGCCAGATTAGTAGCCAAAGGCTATTTGCAAAAATATGGAGAGGACTATGACGATACATTTGCTCCAGCAGTAAAGTACACAACCATCAGGACATTACTTACAGTAGCAACTGAAAAGGATATGCAAGTAAGACACTTGGATGTAAAGACAGCATTCTTAAATGGAGAACTAAAGGAGGATATTTACATGGAACAGCCACCAGGTTTCAAAGATCCTAAAAGATCAGACCTAGGGCCCTATTTAGAGATCCGTTTTTTTTTCTCCATTTTCCATGTGTATTTTTAGGCACGTTTCAACTGTGCATGAGTAGTAACTTTTTATACACTGTTCACGTAGACCAGGGGTGGCCAAGCTCGGGCCTCGTGAGCTACCAACGGTTCATGTTTTCCAGGTCTCCTCAGATAGTCAAAGGTGAGATGATCACTACCAACTGTAGATCTTTTTTAATTTATCCGTTAGTAATGAACACACCCTAACACACCCTAACACTCTAACAAGGAGACCTGGAAGACATGGACTGTTGGTAGCTCACGAGGCCTGAGCTTGGCCACTCATGACGTAGACTATACACGTGGAAGTGCCTCACGGACAGACTTGTGAATCGCACATGGCTAAATACGCACAAAACTGCCACGGAAAAATACGCATGGAGGAATTTACATAGAAATGGGCGGGGGGGGGCATTTAAATGAAGGGAAGTAGGCGCGATTATAAAGATACGCACGGAGGCAGGACACATACGCTTGGAAATGGCCACGGAAAGTTACAGCTGGTCTATGGAGGCGGAAGTCTCTGTGGGCACGGATTAGCAAGGGGAGGGACTGGGGTTTTGGTGGGTGTTACTTTCCGTCCGTGTGTATATTTGCGATCTGATCGCAAGACGAATCTCTGAATACGGCCCCTAGTGTGCAAGCTCCAGAAAAGTATATATGGTCTGAAGCAGGCATCAAAAATAAATGAAGTACTCATGTGGTACCCCTGAGTGGGGTGCCCACTGGTGTGTGTGTGGGAAGTTGCAAAATGTCTATTGCTGTTTATATAAAGTTGCAGAATATTGTATGGCTTGTGGCAGATTCTGATTGCTGGGTTGTTTGAACTGTTGCTAGGCAGCAGTCAGCTGGTAGTGGCATGCGGTGGATTTTTCTAGAAATTTCAGTTGGAAGGGACAGTTGGTGTGAGGTGATCTGAGGGGAAGCAGTTAGAGAGTGTTGACGCAGTTGGCTGAGGTAAAGAAGCGAAGGAGTGTTGTGTGAGAGGGGAGTGACAACCCAGAAAGAGACAGCTGTGTGGAGACAGAGGTAAAAACAGAGGAAACACAGAGTGACAGTGTGAGAGAGACAAGACAGAGGAGAGGAGAGACAGCTGAGGAAAGATAAAGAGAAAGAGACTGAGACAAGGGCAACTGCAAGTGAAAAGAAAGCTACAGCAAGTGATCAAATATGATGAGGGATACTGGGGTACTGGACATATGATGAGGGATAATGGGGGAACTGGATATATGATGAGGGATACTGGGGTACTGGACATATGATGAGGGATAATGGGGGAACTGGATATATGATGAGGGATACTGGGGTACTGGACATATGATGAGGGATAATGGGGGAACTGGATATATGATGAGGGATACTGGGGTACTGGACATATGATGAGGGATAATGGGGGAACTGGATATATGATGAGGGATACTGGGGTACTGGACATATGATGAGGGATAATGGGGGAACTGGATATATGATGAGGGATACTGGGGTACTGGACATATGATGAGGGATAATGGGGGAACTGGATATATGATGAGGGATACTGGGGTACTGGACATATGATGAGGGATAATGGGGGAACTGGATATATGATGAGGGATACTGGGGTACTGGACATATGATGAGGGATAATGGGGGAACTGGATATATGATGAGGGATACTGGGGTACTGGACATATGATGAGGGATAATGGGGGAACTGGATATATGATGAGGGATACTGGGGTACTGGACATATGATGAGGGATAATGGGGGAACTGGATATATGATGAGGGATACTGGGGTACTGGACATATGATGAGGGATAATGGGGGAACTGGATATATGATGAGGGATACTGGGGTACTGGACATATGATGAGGGATAATGGGGGAACTGGATATATGATGAGGGATACTGGGGTACTGGACATATGATGAGGGATAATGGGGGAACTGGATATATGATGAGGGATACTGGGGTACTGGACATATGATGAGGGATAATGGGGGAACTGGATATATGATGAGGGATACTGGGGTACTGGACATATGATGAGGGATAATGGGGGAACTGGATATATGATGAGGGATACTGGGGTACTGGACATATGATGAGGGATAATGGGGGAACTGGATATATGATGAGGGATACTGGGGTACTGGACATATGATGAGGGATAATGGGGGAACTGGATATATGATGAGGGATACTGGGGTACTGGACATATGATGAGGGATAATGGGGGAACTGGATATATGATGAGGGATACTGGGGTACTGGACATATGATGAGGGATAATGGGGGAACTGGATATATGATGAGGGATACTGGGGTACTGGACATATGATGAGGGATAATGGGGGAACTGGATATATGATGAGGGATACTGGGGTACTGGACATATGATGAGGGATAATGGGGGAACTGGATATATGATGAGGGATACTGGGGTACTGGACATATGATGAGGGATAATGGGGGAACTGGATATATGATGAGGGATACTGGGGTACTGGACATATGATGAGGGATAATGGGGGAACTGGATATATGATGAGGGATACTGGGGTACTGGACATATGATGAGGGATAATGGGGGAACTGGATATATGATGAGGGATACTGGGGTACTGGACATATGATGAGGGATAATGGGGGAACTGGATATATGATGAGGGATACTGGGGTACTGGACATATGATGAGGGATAATGGGGGAACTGGATATATGATGAGGGATACTGGGGTACTGGACATATGATGAGGGATAATGGGGGAACTGGATATATGATGAGGGATACTGGGGTACTGGACATATGATGAGGGATAATGGGGGAACTGGATATATGATGAGGGATACTGGGGTACTGGACATATGATGAGGGATAATGGGGGAACTGGATATATGATGAGGGATACTGGGGTACTGGACATATGATGAGGGATAATGGGGGAACTGGATATATGATGAGGGATACTGGGGTACTGGACATATGATGAGGGATAATGGGGGAACTGGATATATGATGAGGGATACTGGGGTACTGGACATATGATGAGGGATAATGGGGGAACTGGATATATGATGAGGGATACTGGGGTACTGGACATATGATGAGGGATAATGGGGGAACTGGATATATGATGAGGGATACTGGGGTACTGGACATATGATGAGGGATAATGGGGGAACTGGATATATGATGAGGGATACTGGGGTACTGGACATATGATGAGGGATAATGGGGGAACTGGATATATGATGAGGGATACTGGGGTACTGGACATATGATGAGGGATAATGGGGGAACTGGATATATGATGAGGGATACTGGGGTACTGGACATATGATGAGGGATAATGGGGGAACTGGATATATGATGAGGGATACTGGGGTACTGGACATATGATGAGGGATAATGGGGGAACTGGATATATGATGAGGGATACTGGGGTACTGGACATATGATGAGGGATAATGGGGGAACTGGATATATGATGAGGGATACTGGGGTACTGGACATATGATGAGGGATAATGGGGGAACTGGATATATGATGAGGGATACTGGGGTACTGGACATATGATGAGGGATAATGGGGGAACTGGATATATGATGAGGGATACTGGGGTACTGGACATATGATGAGGGATAATGGGGGAACTGGATATATGATGAGGGATACTGGGGTACTGGACATATGATGAGGGATAATGGGGGAACTGGATATATGATGAGGGATACTGGGGTACTGGACATATGATGAGGGATAATGGGGGAACTGGATATATGATGAGGGATACTGGGGTACTGGACATATGATGAGGGATAATGGGGGAACTGGATATATGATGAGGGATACTGGGGTACTGGACATATGATGAGGGATAATGGGGGAACTGGATATATGATGAGGGATACTGGGGTACTGGACATATGATGAGGGATAATGGGGGAACTGGATATATGATGAGGGATACTGGGGTACTGGACATATGATGAGGGATAATGGGGGAACTGGATATATGATGAGGGATACTGGGGTACTGGACATATGATGAGGGATAATGGGGGAACTGGATATATGATGAGGGATACTGGGGTACTGGACATATGATGAGGGATAATGGGGGAACTGGATATATGATGAGGGATACTGGGGTACTGGACATATGATGAGGGATAATGGGGGAACTGGATATATGATGAGGGATACTGGGGTACTGGACATATGATGAGGGATAATGGGGGAACTGGATATATGATGAGGGATACTGGGGTACTGGACATATGATGAGGGATAATGGGGGAACTGGATATATGATGAGGGATACTGGGGTACTGGACATATGATGAGGGATAATGGGGGAACTGGATATATGATGAGGGATACTGGGGTACTGGACATATGATGAGGGATAATGGGGGAACTGGATATATGATGAGGGATACTGGGGTACTGGACATATGATGAGGGATAATGGGGGAACTGGATATATGATGAGGGATACTGGGGTACTGGACATATGATGAGGGATAATGGGGGAACTGGATATATGATGAGGGATACTGGGGTACTGGACATATGATGAGGGATAATGGGGGAACTGGATATATGATGAGGGATACTGGGGTACTGGACATATGATGAGGGATAATGGGGGAACTGGATATATGATGAGGGATACTGGGGTACTGGACATATGATGAGGGATAATGGGGGAACTGGATATATGATGAGGGATACTGGGGTACTGGACATATGATGAGGGATAATGGGGGAACTGGATATATGATGAGGGATACTGGGGTACTGGACATATGATGAGGGATAATGGGGGAACTGGATATATGATGAGGGATACTGGGGTACTGGACATATGATGAGGGATAATGGGGGAACTGGATATATGATGAGGGATACTGGGGTACTGGACATATGATGAGGGATAATGGGGGAACTGGATATATGATGAGGGATACTGGGGTACTGGACATATGATGAGGGATAATGGGGGAACTGGATATATGATGAGGGATACTGGGGTACTGGACATATGATGAGGGATAATGGGGGAACTGGATATATGATGAGGGATACTGGGGTACTGGACATATGATGAGGGATAATGGGGGAACTGGATATATGATGAGGGATACTGGGGTACTGGACATATGATGAGGGATAATGGGGGAACTGGATATATGATGAGGGATACTGGGGTACTGGACATATGATGAGGGATAATGGGGGAACTGGATATATGATGAGGGATACTGGGGTACTGGACATATGATGAGGGATAATGGGGGAACTGGATATATGATGAGGGATACTGGGGTACTGGACATATGATGAGGGATAATGGGGGAACTGGATATATGATGAGGGATACTGGGGTACTGGACATATGATGAGGGATAATGGGGGAACTGGATATATGATGAGGGATACTGGGGTACTGGACATATGATGAGGGATAATGGGGGAACTGGATATATGATGAGGGATACTGGGGTACTGGACATATGATGAGGGATAATGGGGGAACTGGATATATGATGAGGGATACTGGGGTACTGGACATATGATGAGGGATAATGGGGGAACTGGATATATGATGAGGGATACTGGGGTACTGGACATATGATGAGGGATAATGGGGGAACTGGATATATGATGAGGGATACTGGGGTACTGGACATATGATGAGGGATAATGGGGGAACTGGATATATGATGAGGGATACTGGGGTACTGGACATATGATGAGGGATAATGGGGGAACTGGATATATGATGAGGGATACTGGGGTACTGGACATATGATGAGGGATAATGGGGGAACTGGATATATGATGAGGGATACTGGGGTACTGGACATATGATGAGGGATAATGGGGGAACTGGATATATGATGAGGGATACTGGGGTACTGGACATATGATGAGGGATAATGGGGGAACTGGATATATGATGAGGGATACTGGGGTACTGGACATATGATGAGGGATAATGGGGGAACTGGATATATGATGAGGGATACTGGGGTACTGGACATATGATGAGGGATGCTGGGGGGCTGGATATATTATGAGGGATACTGGGGGAACTGGACACACGATGAGGGATACTGGGGGCACCAGCCTGTCACTCATCTGTCTTCTGTGGACCTGATCATACAGGTTTTTTGAGGTGTGCTGCGCTCCACTGGCACTACGGTAGTGCACCTCAAACAGCCTCTATGTGGGGGGGCCCAAGCTGACCTTTTGCACCTGGGCCCATGAACCTTTAGCTACGCCCCTGGCCTAACCCCAAGACTCCCTATAGACTAACCTGTAATACTCATCTGTCTGGTTCAGCGGGTGTGCAGTGGTGAACAGGCCTGTATTTCAAAAATGTAACTTTTGTTTCCGCAAACTGCATCCTGCTAGACCTTATAGTGCACCAATAATGCCAAAACATCTAGTGATTTTTTGCCACAGAATAATCATAGAAAGCTCTGGTATCTAAAAAATGAAGAAGAAAAATATATTAAAGTGGAGTCCTGTATTAATCAAATTTAGAATGAAATCAAATTGTAACCAACAATTATATAAAGTGGGTGGGTTTTGCAAACAAAGAGACTCTAAAATGACTGCCTATTTACAATACCTCCCCTAATCCCTCCCACTACTACCTTATTGGAATAATGTTAAAACCTACCTCCTAAATCCCACCATGATAACACTGCAAACTCTGACAGATTGAAATATTAGTACCCCGAAGGGCTTTATATAATTTCAACTCTAACTTGTCCTCGCTTCTCTTTATTTATATAAAAAATATGCTGCATTTTTTTTAGGAGCAATCAGTAATCTGTAATCTTAGGGCCATCTTTAAAGCTGTGCCGTGGTTACCACCTTTTCAACATAAAATTCCCAGACACAGACTGTTTTATGTTGCCATAGCAACAAATACACAGTGCCTGGATGCAGCAGTCCGGGCACTGTGTATGTGACAGTACAGTGTCCGGGAATAATAATATTTCTATAGTTACATTAAATTTCAGCGCAGAAATGGGAACCTTCCGTACTCCAGACACCGGTCTCAATTACCGGACTGTCTGGACGGGTGGTAACCCTAAGCTGCGGGTTTGGAAAGTGAAGATGTTGCCCATAGCAACCAATCAGATTCTAGATCTCACTTTCCTATTACATACTAGAAAATGTCAGCTAGAACCTGATTGGTTGCTATGGGCAACATCTCCACTTTTTCAAACCCACAGCTTAGTAAATCTGGCCCATAAAGTCTGCATAGTAACATTACCTTACAATTCAATTGCAGTTCACATTGATTATGTAGCATGTAAAATATAAAGCATATTTATCAGATTTTTTTCTTGTGTGTTTATAAAATCAGTTGCAATCTTTTTTTTATTAAAAAGAAAAAATGACAAGGATTTTCATATGATAGGCTATAGATTCTTCTATTATACTAAGTTTGTTTGTGGATGAAAACTGAAAGCTATTCTAAGTTAATTAATTAATCTCCATAGGCCTTTCTCTCCCAATATGATCCATTTAGCCACCTGATTCTTCATTACAACTATTAACATTGGATCATGTTGCCTTTGTCAATATACGTGATATTCATCACAGAAATAAATGATGCTTATTACTGAGAAGTGTAATTTATGTTTGCACATTTATTAACTTGTCAATTGTATTTACACATGATTAACAGATTTAATAAAGGCAAGGGTATGAATTGATTTCATGTAGTAAACTGTAAACGGCAGTAAAAGGGTATCCTTAGGAGATGCTTTAATTTATTAGGAAAGTGAAATGAATCCAGAGATTTTAGTAAGCAGGCAAAATTATACAGTTATTTTAGTAAGCAGCTAAATTAACTGGTTTATTTTAATAGTGAGAAATGTTTGTGTTTTAACTTTAACAAGCGACAGATGTGGTCAGGTGGTGTGGTCTTAGACCATAAACACACAAGGGGGCTTATTCAGAGCTGCACTTACACACTGGGTGATACAAGACACACCCCTTCTACCCAAAAAAATTTTGTCCCTCTTTCCAATTCTCAAATGTTGGGTATGCCCAGGGTTGACGACAATTGAAGCCATCGATGAATGTGAGGGGCAGGGCTTAATGACACGATTTATGCAAATTGCATCATTAAGCCCCACCCTTGTCAATCACTTGTGTAATCTCTGGTGTTAAAGGAAATGGACGGGGCTTGATGACATCATGTGCAAAAATAACGTATTTACTGTACCTACATGCAAAAGCTTTAAATTTATTTAGAACCCCTCACATTGCAAAATGGTTTAGCTAAGCAGTAAGCTAAGTACACCTGCACCTGTTTTGCCCTTACTCCCAAAACTCTGAATCTGGGCCAAGATGTTTTGCAGAGCAAGTATGAAGGCAATTTTCAAACATGAAATTGTGAAAACTCTTAAACAAGAATAAATGACATATTTTCACAATGACTTTATCCATCTATACCATTCTATCTGTAAAACAAAACGCAGAAACGTCCATTGACACACATAAGCTAACTTACCTCAGCAGGAACCCCTTAAAGCCTCCAAAAAAGCTGCTGTGGAACAACAGCCCCTCTTAGCTGCTGCTCCCAGACAAGCTCAATCAAATTATAGATAAATGGAAACAGGTGCATGAAAGGCAGGGGTTAACTGACAGCAACAGAAACACAGGAAAGGAAATGCCCCAGCAACAGACTATACCATTCTATCTGTAAAATAAAACACAGAAATGTCTGTTACACATATTTGCAAATATGACAGTGGATGGTGGCTTATTATATATTTGCAAATATGTGTAACGGACATTTCTGCATTTCATTTTACAGAAAGAATGGTATAGTCTGTTATTGGGTAATGGCAGTGTTGCTGCGGCATTTTCTTTCCTTTGTTTCTGTGGCTAGCAGATTACCCCAGATTTTCATGCACCTGTTTGCATTTACCTATAAATTGATTGAACAACTTCCATTTTGTGTGTGTTTATATATACGATATATATATACACACACACATACATACAAAATGGAGGTTGCTCAAATCAATTTATAAGTTAATATAGAGCAGGTGCCAGCAAGATATGGGGAATTCATACAGATACAAAAAGGCACCCCAGTGCTCTTACAATTAACCAGCAACAAACCATGACATTCTATCTTTAAAATAAAAGTCAGAGAAATTTTGTTACATCCATTTGCAAATATTTGATAAGCCACCAGCCACTTACAAGGCTTTTTCTGTTTTCGTAGTTCTAACTATAAAACTATCAGAGTCCCAACTTTGGATCATATACCATGTATTATTAATTATAGAATGTCATGGTTTGTTGCTGGTTAATTGCAAGAGTGCTGGGGTGCCTTTTCTGTGTAAATAAACAAAAACAGGGTGCACTCCATGGTGTAGTATATAAAAGGTTTTTAATACAAACAGTTAAAAACTAAGGACATTTAGTGTACCAATGATATCTCTTAATCTGAGAGCAAGAGAACCAAGCATGAATGAAATTGCACAATTAAGGAAAGTCTGTCACCATTAACGGGATTTCTGAACTCAGCAGCTCATCACCGGCAATTCCACGTGCATTTCCTACTAATCCTGGCAATTCGCAGGGCAAGAAAACCACTACTTCATGAGGCGGTGTATTGTTATTATTTAAAGGCCTGTTAGGCTGCAGGTGTGATATTACACTCTATGTTTAATGCCACTTCTACTCTACATCTGGTTTAAAAAAGTGCTCATATTAACATTTATTAACATATTAACATATCGAATTGCAACTACTACAGGCATTAACATGAAAAAACATAAAATCCAAAGGTCAATAAAGAGCTTTATGAACATACTGAAAGTGAGATCCACTACGTCTTAAAGAGATAAACCCGATACTGAATGCGATGGTATTGCACATATATTTCTAAACAAATAACCTACTACAGTGGTAAAATATAGGTTCCTAAACAAATAACCTGCTATACATATAAATTGTCTATAAATATATATTACCATTGGGGAAAAGGAAACAATGTGTACAATAAAGTTTAAACTAAATAATCCAGACATCAAAGTCTTACAGAAATGGAATAAGGTCAAAACCTTAGTTTAAACCTGAAGGAGAAAGGGTGTTTAGGGTCATGATCCAATAAACTTCCCTTTGGGCTTGTTTTTTTTAAATATATCACCCCCCTCTAGCCACATATTTGATTGCTTTTATATTTAAAGACTCAGGGCCGTATTCAGAGATCCGTTTTATAAATTATACGCATAAACGGAGCAAGGAAACACCCACCAACAACCCCCGACACTCCCCTCTCCCAGACGTGCTGTCGGTGACTTATGAGTCCATAGACCACTCTATTCTAAACGTGTGTACTTATGTGCATATATGTGTTCCATCCGTGCAATTCTTCATAACCGTGCCTCCATACGATAATTTAAATGCCTCTCCCTGTCCATTTTTATGTAAATTTTTCCGTACATCTGATTTCCGTACGTATGTCCCCAAGTGCGATTCACATGTACGTCTGTTAGGCACTTCCGCATGTATAGTCAACGTAAACTACGTACATAGAGGGGCGTGGTCTTACCGCGGAGCTGAGCAGATGCACCTGCACAGATCTCTCCCTGTATTTGCCCTAATTCCCTACTTTAGGGGTCCTGTCCCCCAACTCACCTGCGCCCACTGTTGACCGGATACCCCTACAGTCGTAAGAGCCTGGATCAAGCCCTCTGCTCCGCAGCCAAGCGGTGACCTGGAGCTTCCTAGAGAAGCCAGGCCTAGTATCTTCCTGCCCGCCTGAGGCCCTGAGCTTCCAGCTCTCACGAATCCTGGTGGAGCCCCCTGGGCGAAAACGGATCCCAGATCCCGCCTCTGGGCCCCACTATACTCACCGCTGGCTTCGGTCACCATACAGCAGCACAGTCCCTGAAATCCTTGTGCGGCGCAGCGGGAAAACAGCTGCCGGCAGCCATTTTCTGGCTCCATCTCTGAGGTACACTCCAGCGTGGGGCTTCCTGTCATTACTTGCGGGAACGGTGTCCTCTCTCACAATTCTGCGTTCCTCTGATACCTTCCCTCGCCCTCCTTACAGCCTCTGATCTTTTGCAGTACTCTTGCTCCTTCCCACCACCAGCAATTGCAAAATTATTTTCTGGGATTCTCCTCCACAGCACCTAAATCATTATCTCTCCATCATCTCTGCCCACTCTATTGGTTGGCAAAGCCCCAGGAAACACTGTTAGCACCCGCAGCCCTCATTTCCTGTTCTCTGTGGTGGCAATGATAAATGTCTATGTGACTACTTCAACACTTGTATATTGCTTTTACCAGCTAAGCTCCAATTTGGCAAAGCATTGGGCCAAGTGTGCTACATTTATTTCCCACCGGAGGGCAGCGTATGTCCACAATCTGGTCTGACTCCAGCATCCAAGCCTAGCTTTCTGTGTATTCCACCCTGGTTAAACTGAAAAAGGGATTTGAGCAAGTGTCCCACTGATATTTTCCACTGGCGAGCAATATAAGCTCACACGCAGATTCTACTCCAACTTACAAGATTAGCCTCTCTGTAGTTCTTCTTACCATGATTCACTGTTTCTAATAACTTTGTGAGAACCTGGTGGGATTAAGCCGTACTTATTGCGAGAACCACATTTCATACTTTTGTCTCATAATAACCATTACTACAGTCTTTACTGTCACAGTTGCCAACATGTCCCAAAGACAGAAAAAAACGCCTCATACTCCAAGCATGTTCTCTAGGCGTGAGAAGCATCCCTCTCCTTCAACCCCCTCACCTCAAGAGCCTCCTCAGCCAGAATCTGACAGCGAACCTCAACATCCTACCATTTCAGAGATCACCTCCCAAGTTAAAATTACTATTCAAACGGAGATCCGTGCCATGCTGGCTAAACTACGGTCTGAAATTGCTGCCATTGGCAATCGCACAGACTCTCTCGAAAAGAAAACGGACGAATTATGCACATATCAAACGCAAGCTGAAGAAGACCTGGTTGTGAGCCGTGCTGAGTTAGATTCTCTGAAAGAACAACTTGAGGATCAAGAAAATCGTTTGAGGCGCAATAATCTTCACATCAAAAATGTTCCAGAAACCATCTCCAATTCTGACTTGCCTGATTATCTTGAGGGCCTATTCAAGCAACTTGTCCCAACTGCCTCCAGTACTGATCTTCTCCTGGACCAAGCCCATCGGGCCCTCCGCAATAAACCCTCACCTGGCCAGCCTCCCCTGGATATTATCATTCGGCTGCACTATTTCACCACCAAAGAACGCATTTTACAAGCCGCTAGGAACTCGCCCGATATTGATTTTCAAGAGACTTCTCCACAAGTTTTCCAAGATCTGGCTCCTTCGACCCTGAAGAACGCAGGGATTTAGCAGAGGTCACACGAATCTTGCGCTCCAACAACATTCGCTACAGGTGAGGGTTCCCGTTCCAGCTTATTTTCTCCTACTCGGGCAATACGCATCTAATTAAGACCCTGTAAAAAGATAGAAAACAGCGCTATGATGAATTTAGAAAAAATTATAAATAAAACAATTATTATGGTGGTTCTGATGACACAAAAACAAATGGCAACCTTGTATCTAAAAGATTCAATTTTATTAAACATTTTGGGCCTGATCCAGAACTACGCTTCGAAGCGATTTTACACGTAGTGGAGACGTAAAATCGCAGTTTAGAACGCACTGCGCATGCGCACCATAGAAAATACGCACATTCACGTAGTGTAATTGTGAACGTATGGGAAATTCACGTATGTGTCACGTAAATACTTACGCATGGGCATGCCTATTTTATGTGAGACAACAATACATTAAAATAAACATTCCATCTGCAACAGTGTATATGTATTCTTAAATATTATCAGGATAGGTAGGAAGCCTGTATATAATAGGAGCTGATAGTAAGACCCTGGACCAAGGACTCCATACGCTTCGGCAACTTAGCCTTCTTCAGGAATCTTGGCACACTCCATCTACCTCCTCGGCTCCTTCCAAAAGAAGACCGCCCCCACCTGAGTGGGCCACTGCTTAGTTGGACACTGTTGCAGGACTCACATGGACGGTTTCTGCTGTCTCAGTTTCACGGCCCTGATTTCCCAAGGGCCCTGTTTTTCTTTGGTTTCTGTGGTAGCTATTCTGGACTTCTCCGACTCCGACTCCATGTTTCCGGAACACGTGAGATTTTACCGAAGTTTACTACATGTCTTTGCCTTATATTCTAGTATATTCTCTTATGTTGTATTGTATGCTTTTGCCTATATTTGTTTACTAACCCTTTGTCCGCTGGTTCTATATTACAATGTTATTTGTTATGTATGATTCATGTATGCTATCATTAGCCTCATCTTTAATCCCACCACGTTCTCTACCCCCCCCCCCCCCCCCCCCTCATCTTTAATCCCACCACGTTCTCTACACCCCCCTACATATTGCCTGTATGGTCGCTTTACGCCTCCTCTGTGGACGAACCACCCCCCACATATTTCCGGTACTGTTCTGGTACCTAGTTTGTTTTCCCTGGACCTCTCTCCTTAGTAGGAGCTTGGTCTCCCTCTACCCTTCCCCTGCACATCCTGAAGGAGTGTATATGATTATCTCAGCTTCTCTGAAGTTTCACCCACCATGACACTTAAAGTCTTATCTCTAAATGTTAACGGTCTTAATTCCCCTTCAAATTGAAACGTAGCTCTGCAACAACTTAAACGTCACTCAGTAGACGTTGCTATTCTACAAGAGACGCACTTTAAAATACCTCACCCTGGATTGCTAAGTAAATATTTTTCGCAAGCTTATTATGCTTCAGCCGACACCAAACAGAGAGGCACAGCAATTCTGTTCTGTCATAAAGTTACCTTTTCTCTACTTTCCTCCACAGTGGATCCACTCGGCCGCTACCTAATTTTAATTGGCTCACTGGGTTCCACTGTCATCACCGTGGCCTCGGTTTACATCCCCAATATCGACCAGGGTGCCTTCCTCACCGAATTCTTTAAAATTTAATCGCAGCTAGTGCAGGGGTACATCATAATTGGCGGTGATTTCAATGCCTTTCTTGATTTGGCCCTCGACCGTTCATCTCCTCTCCCGGCTCTGCCGAGTTCCATCCGCCTCTCCAGGACTCTCGCTTCCATGCTCACCCGATTCGACTTATATGACTCGTGGCGCATCCTCTATCCTTCAAGTAAACAATTCACCCACTACTCTCCTCCCCACGATACGCATTCGCATATCGATATGATTCTTATAGATTGCAATCTTACGCAGCGCCTCTCCGGTGGTCTGGTCTGATCATTCTTCTGTTTCCTTGACGATTGACTTATCCTCCCCTCGCCCCCCTGCTCCTAAATGGCGGTTGGATGATTCCCTATTCCTATCTCAAAGTCACGTTGACTCCATTGCGCTCGCTATCACTGATTACATCTCAATTAATTCCTCTCCCGAGGTCTCCCCGGCCATAGTCTGGGAGGCGCACAAAGCGTCTCTGTCCATGGTACCCTGATCGCCTTAGCAGCTAGCAAGCATAAAATCGAGAAAGCGAGTATTCAATCTCTGGAGACCCAGATTGCCTCCATAGCAGTCCGCTTTCAAAGGTTTCCCAAGCGAAAGACGCGCATTAAATTATTAGCCTTAAACGGTCAACTCTACCAACTCCTTTCTAAAAAATCTGCTAAAACCCTGCAGTGGCTTAGACAGAAATATTATGAGAAGGGGGACAGGGCGGATCGCCTACTGGCTCAGAAGCTGAGGGACAAACGCACCAGAAATCATATCGCTGCTATTAAGTCGCAGAATGGTTCCATGATCTATAATCCCAAACAGATTGCTGACATAGAACCTCACTTTTCCAATCCGACAATTTTAGCTAATAAAGTCAAAGATTTTCTCAGCTCTATCTCCCTCCCAAAAATTACCTTCAAGCAGAAGTTATTTCTTAAGAGAGCGATAACTTCTCAGGAAATCTTAGACACCATTAAAGATTTAAAAAATGCATCTGCCCCTGGTCCTGATGGGTTTACCGCCATCTATTACAAGAAATTTGCAACTTAACTTTTGCCCATGCTCCTCACTTTATTCAATTCTATCTTATCTGGGACAAAGTTCAACCCGGCCACCACGAGAGCAGAGATCGTAGTGATCCCGAAGCCGGGAAGGGACCCTACCTCCTGTAGTAACTATAGGCCCATATCACTCCTAAATGTTGACCTTAAGCTCTTCGCCAAAATCCTGGTGAACCGCTTGAATTCAATAGTTACTTCACTTGTTCACCCGGACCAAGTGGGGTTTGTTTCTGGCCGCCAGGCATCTGATAACACCAGGAGAGCCATAGATCTCATTCGGATTGTTAACACTCGGGGTCTCCCTGCTCTCGTGGTGGCATTGGACGCGGAAAAGGCATTCGATAGAGTGGACTGGACGTACATGCAGCAGGTTCTCTTGGCTATGGGCATCCAGGGTCCCTTTATGAATGCCATAGCTGCTCTCTATTTCAATCCCACTGCATGTATCTTGGCCAATGGGTTTAAATCCTCCCCCTTTTCCATTCATAACGGCACTAGGCAGGGCTGCCCCCTGTCCCCTCTCATATTTGCTTTAATGATCGAACCCCTTGCAATCAAAATAAGAGACAATCCTGATATTACTGGTATCGTCGTTGGTCCCACTGACCATAAAATTTCTCTTTATGCCGACGACATTTTACTGACCCTCACCAACCCTTTTGTGTCCCTCCCTAATCTTCTCAAAGATTTAACAGACTTTGGGACCCTCTCAAATTACAAAATGAATGCTAGCAAGTCTGAGATTTTGCCACTACACTTGCCCCCTTCCCTCCACCATCAGCTTCGACAGACATTTAGCTTTTGCTGGCAAGCTAAACAGCTCAAATATTTGGGCATTTTCCCTAACGAAGTCCTACCAGCAGCTCTTCGCGGCCAACTTCCCCCCTCTTTTAGCCACCATTAAGGCAGACCTGGAAAAATGGGATAAACATATTATCTCGTGGATAGGTAGGATTAATTCTCTTAAGATGAACATTCTTCCCCGCCTCTTATACCTATTCCAAACTCTTCCCATTAGAATTCCAGCAAAGTATTTCAAAACCCTCCAGCAATTAGCCACTAAATTTATCTGGTCAGCTCGTAAACCCCGTATTCGCCGAGAGGCACTGTATCGGCCTGTTGGGGAGGGGAGTCTGGGTGCTCCAAACTTTTTAGCCTATTATAGAGCAGCGCATCTCACTCAGTGCATATCTTTGCACTCACCTGCAGGCACCAGGGTATGGACGGACATTGAGGCTAATTTCTCCAAACCGTCTCTGCCTCTTTCTTCCTCTGGCTCCTACCACGTCACAGACCCACTCTATCCTCTCTTCTACCTACTATAGCTTTCTCCATCTCTATTTGGAACAACTAAAACATATGAACTTTTAGCTCAACGCTGGCGTATGTATCCCCTCTGGAGCAACCCGCTATTTCAACCCGGATTTGATAGACACTCCTTCTCGCCATGGATAGCTAGTGGCATCTGCCACTTGGCAGACTTGTCCCCGCTCCGTTTTTCCCCTCGTTTACGGATCTTCAGACCAGGCTTCCCCATACCTGTTTCTTTTAATATCGCCAATTGCGCCACTTTTACAATTCTCTAGCTCCGCCACAATTCTATACCTCCAATTCCTCTACATTAGAATCATTATGCGCCCTGCGTTCTCCCCCGACCAAACTGATTTCGACCCTCTATTGATTATTCCTCCGACACAAGCGCCCCTCAGAAGATCCGCATGAGCTCCAATGGGAGCGAGAACTTGGAGAGTCACTAGACGAGGAGGACTGGACGTTAATTAGAGAAAATCTTGCCAAAACCTCCATTTGCGTCCGAATCAATGAAAACGCTCACAAAGTCTACTTTCATTGGTATTTGACTCCCAAAAGGCTCAGTGTAATTTTCCCTTCTACTTCCTCGACATGCTGGCGACACTGTGGTGAGGAGGGCACCCTGCTTCATATATGGTGGACTTGCCCCAAAGTGGTGACCCTCTGGCAGGAGGTCCATCGCTTGATTTTGCCGGTTACGGGTGTTCCCATCCCATCCTCGCCCACTTACTCCCTATTTCCCCGCACCATCCCGGATGCTTCTAAGAGCGCTCGTCTTCTTATAAAACA
>WWET01009829.1:0-10418 GCA_011038615.1 Limnodynastes dumerilii
CCTTATCTTTAGTTATATTTTTACCCGTATCCAAAAGATCCGTCCCCAGTCTAGCTCCATCCTTCAACTTCCTGCGGCCCTTATGTTGTTTGGCGATGGAAACATTCAGCAGGGATTCACGGTCAGTTTTTCTAGCTTCTTCCAATGCTCTCTTTAGTAAGTCCTCAGGATAACCCTGAGAAGCAAAATTTAACAATAGGCCCTGAGCTTGTTCTTCAAACATGACCTGGTCTGAACAGTTTCTGCGAATACGCAAAAATTGCCCTTTTGGGACATTGTTTATCCAAGGGCGGTGGTGAGCGCTTTTAAAGTGAAGGTAATTGTGAGCATCGCATTGTTTTTGGTAAGTGGAGGTAACAATTTCGGTACCCTTAACTGAGATCTGCAAATCTAAAAAGATTGCTTTATTGTCGTGAAAAGTGCTAGAAAAGGTGAGATTAAACGTGTTAGAATTTAAATAATGAACAAATTCTTGTGCCAAAGAGGGACCCCCCTGCCAAATAAAAAACAGATCATCGATATAACGGCCATAGAGCACCAGATTCGCTCGAAATGGGCCATCCCATATGAACTCACGTTCAAAAGCCCCCATATAGATGTTAGCATAACTAGGAGCGAATCTGGTCCCCATGGCCATCCCCATCACCTGTAAATAAAAAGAGTGATCAAATTTAAAATAATTGTGATGTAGAATGAAGGAAGCAAATTCTACCAGATATTTTTGGTGTCTCCCTGAGGTCATACCTGCTATAGACAAGGAGTTCTCCAGAATTTGTTTCTGCTATATTGTTTTAATATGAATTAATGTTCCACAGTATCTTGAATGTAATTTATTCTTAACCAATGAAAACCAGACATGGACTATTTAAGTAAGACAATTTGAACAGGTAACCACTCCCTCTGATGAAGTCGTAGACACGACAAAACGCGTCAGGGCGTTACCTATTTGTGAGGACCTGTATATCGGAAGCACTTGAGCCACTTTTCATCCATTATCCGCACCAAGGCACTTTATGAATATTTGCTTTGAACTTGGAATTGATAACTCCTGCCTGCACGCCAAGTCCGGAGTACGTGCACTTTCACAGGTTGGCAGCCGATACGGCACCTGGGGAGGAGGAGGAACGGTGAACTAGAGCTTGCAGCCGGACGCAGCTGCAGCTCGTGAACTGAGCAACTCTGTTTACACAGAAATGGTGGTAACTATACATTGACCAATTCCCCTCGTAATTTTGTTGCCACGCTTACAAAAACATCCTTTGTGGAGGTGTGCTCTGAAATTTTGAAGTCATCTATCCACCTAAAATATTGCCAATATAAGATCTGTGACTCATGTTTCAGTTGGGGTGTTTACTAAGACCACGTGCACACAGGCAGCGTGTTGTTTACAAGTGGAGAGACTAAGAGATAAATTGTGTTTGCTTGGGAGGTTTTCCCCTAGCTATCACTTTCTATTATTATTAAGACCCCCTCTCTCTTCTCCTCAGCTTTCAGATTTAAGTGTCTAAAGTGCTTTTTCTATTTTGAGTATTAACTCAACTGTATATTTCCTCATATGATTATTTTATTATCTGTACTATTATTGTGTATGGTGATATTAAAGTATTTTTTATTAATTGTTATCTAGATACTGTGGACATTATATTATTTTATTTTTTATTTTTTGTGTTTTTCTGTGTTTTTGGTGAATGGTAGCTTACCCTTGCTGCGCTTAATGGGTCCCAAATCCTGTGTTAGATCGCACCAGGCCCCTTCTTGACATTTTTGCAACTGTATGGCTGGATTCGTATTATTTGCTTGTGATTCCACTTCATAAACATCTACAGTTGTTCTGACACTTGTACCGGGTTGCTTGTATTGTAGTTTGGCATGACGAGGTGGTTTCATAGACTTCGCCGTTACACGCCCAGTATCATTTGTTGTGATGCAGTCTTCGTTTAATACCGCCACATTGCTCATACGGTTTTCATACGGTTTTCTGTAAGCAGACAATAATGTCAGTAGAAATAATCACCGCTGTGCGTTTGATAATCGTCATGAAATGTAACCGGTACTATACCTAGAGCTGTGCTAGCCATTTTCCTAGTGCTGCTTGTTGGTCTAATGTTGGCTGTGTTTTCACACTCATCTGTCATTTGTGCTGTGTGTAAAAAAAAAAAAAAAAAAACATTTTTAGCTTTATAAATCAACGCTACATACGTCATAAGCTATCTAGCTGTTTAATACACTCTCAGTCGATCCATATTATACCCTGTGTCTCAGCCTCATCAGTATTATTACGCAAGATCTTATACAGTTGTTGAGTGGTCTCATTAACATCTATATTTGCAGCGAGCGTCTGATCCTGGCTGTTTTCAGATTGCAACCATTGTTGCGACATAGCATTATCCGCATTACCTATGATAAGATAACATCACTATATTTACTATTTGAACATGATATAATAATACAAAATAGAGATACACAATTAACGAATTTTTTCTGGTATAAAACCCTCTTCAAATATTGACTGTAATGCTTTAGTTACATTTATAGCATTTTTTGTCATTAAACCGCGAGCCCAGGCTCTTTTGCTGAATATATCTATGACTGTTAAGACGTATTTACACTCATCATTGTATTTAGCAAGGTCTATTAGCGACACTAAATCCATCTGCCATTGCTTATTAATATTTGAAACACAGACCATATTCCTTTTAAAATGTTTTCTTGCTGGTGCGTGTAGCGTATAAGCATCTTCGTGGTTCAAGCATTTTTTAACATCCTCTCTTTTAAATTTTGATTTGTTGGCATTATAAAAACTTGTCAACCCGCATAATGCACCCGGCTCCTTTGGCGTCAGATATAAGCCGCTTATTTTCTGTCTTTGATTAGGCATTTCAGGCTTTTATTCAGCTTCTCCTTTAAAATATAGCAATAGACATCAAAGCATATCAGAAAGGAATGGTGTGGAATAAAGGGATATCAAAAAGGGTGTGAAAAAGGGGCGTGAAATTAAAGGACATAAAAGGGGCGTGGTACCTGCCAAAAAGGTGTTTAATGGAATGTATATACTCTTACTACTAAGGGAGCTTTACTATAAATGGGGGCATATTTAATCCATTACAGGAAGCATCCCTCAGGCAATTGGGGATAAAGCAAAGATGTGATCTTAGTTTTGGTATTTACAAATAGTGACATAAAAGTGTGTGAAATCCTAGGATTCAATGATCATTAAACAGTATGGTTTAGTATAAAGACAGAAAAAAAAAATTGTACCACACTAGATCTGTGTGCACCACGCTAGATTTTAGGAATGCTGATTAGCAAGATAGTAAGTATATTGAATTGAAAAAAATATTGCTCTTTGGAAACATAAGCAAACTCAGAATAGATGACATGGAGCTGTATTTTCCAAAGTAGAAGTTAAAAAAAAGTTTTTAGAGCTGCAAAGGCACAAGCTGAGGACAAAAATTATCCAGTCAGTACAGGGTGTGGTTTGACAGTTCAATGACCATAGCTGATAATTACTGGCAGGTTCCATTTTAGAAAGCGGCGGTGAACGACCAACAAGTATTTTCACCTAACCCTGCATATCTCGCAGTCTTCACTCTCCTTAAGCCTTAACCCTATACCCACCACAGCCTGTTGCTATTGGGATCAGGTTGAAACCGTTCCCAAGAGCAATTTCCTATTTGCTGAGATTTTGACAATAAAACAGCTGCCATTCAGCTGTCGGCTGTATCGTTGTCGGAATAGGGCCAGCTGGACCGGTTACTGGTACCCCTTTCACGTCCTGGGGTCCTCCGCCCGGGTCTAATGATCCAGTAATTGGACATGGGAGAAAGGAAGGGTTTTTCATGGGTTTGACCCTAGGAGTGTAGTGTAAAAGGTGGGACCCGGGTGGTCGCACAGAAAGCACTTGATTGGTGCAACTTGTTTACTATTGCCCTGGAACGGAACAAATTACATACTGTGATGACTCACACTACTGCTTGGGCAGACCCGGGTCCCAGAATTTTCTGGGTCAACCCTGCAGTGTGAAACAGGGTTTGTGACCTTTGACACGGCAATATCCCGGGTTTACAGACCCAAAATATTGCCACACCAGAGATGTAAATGAAGCATGAATCACTGCAGTTTGAATGGGAACAAAAGATTTTTTGGTATATAAATTAAAGGATAAAAACTAAAGAAGGTATAGTAAAATTAAAAACCAATGGTGTGTTTTGTCGAAGGTGACAAGGCTATGATAGACCATCTCAACAAATATTTTTGTTCCATATTCACAAAAGAGAGGGGAATGGACCACGGTTAAATTGCAAGAATATCGATTGGCTCTTACAGCTAAAAAAGTGGATAAATCATTGGGCCAGATAGGATACATCTTAGTTGTATGATAGACAACAGAAGGTTGTAAATAGAATCCCTTAACTGGAGTTCACCAAGAATCTGCACTTGGACCAGTGCTATTTAATATCTAGGTGACATTACACATGGTATCAAGGGGAAAGTATACCTTCTTACAAATACAAATATATGTAACAGGGTAGATACACCAGGGGCCCGATTTACTAAGCTGCAGGTTTGAAAAAGTGGAGGTGGCCCATAGCAACCAGTCAGATTCTAGAAGACATTCTCTAGTATGTAAATAGAAAGTGAGAGCTAGAATCTGATTGGTTGCTATGGGCAACATTTCCACTTTTCCAAACCCGCAGTTTAGTAAATCTGGCCCCAGGAGTGGTAAAAAAAAAAAAAAGAATCAAGGTAGACTGAAAGAATGGACAAAAGTGTGTGAACCACAGATATATGTCAAATCATGCATGTGTGATTCAAAAACCTAAAAGCTCAATATAGCATTAATGGCACTATATTACAATATTCTGAGGAGGAAAGGACTAGTGGAACTAAACATGTAAAGCTTGGAGCAGAGAAGTGAGAAGGGAGGGATAAGAAGTAGCTTTAAAATATACAAAGACATGTAAACAGCTACATGATTGTTGCATTTATCAAAAGAAAGATGCATTAGAAAACAAAAACTTGCATATAAACTGGGGATGAAAGGTTTAGAGAAGAGGTGCAGAAAAATTGCTTATTTTAAAGGGTAGTTGATAAGTCAAGTCCATGAATAGAAGCTTTTCTTCCTCTTGAGAAAATTGTTTTTGTAATTCAGTTAATTTAAACAAATATTAAAATATATTTATATAGGTCTGGATTTGGCTATTGATCACTATAGAAACATAGAAAGTGACGACAGATAAGAGCCATATGGCCCATCCAGTCTGCCCAGTCGTTTAAAACTATACTGATCCTAGACCCTATTTAACTTCAATTTAGTTTGATATTTAAGATATCCTATATTATATATTTATGCCAAGCATGTTTAAACTGTTCTACTGTTAGCCTCAACCACCCCAGATGGGTGGCTATTCCACTTATCCGGCACTTTTTCAGTAAAAGTATTTTTACGCAAATTACCAACCTCCAGTTTATATTCATGCCCTCGTGTTTTATTACACCTGTTCCTTTGAAAATGCCGGCATTATTTTAAAGTTGCTATCATATCCTCTCTCTCCCTTCTCTGCTCCAAGCTATACATGTTTAGTTTCTTTAGCCTTTCTTGGTATGGTTTGTGACACAAGCCTTGGACCATTTTTTTCTTTGCACGGTCTCTAACATATTTGTGTCTTTCTGGAGATATGGCCTCCAGAACAGAACACAGTATTCTAATATATAAACAAGTAAAATGTGGTAGGGCACTAAGGGAAATAATTTAAAATCAAATTAGAATAAAGCCAGAAGGGATTTATGTCAGAGAAATCAACCAAATGATATAATAATCCCAAATAACTATATATAGTATCACACTTAAAACACAAACGGGATTAAATACTTAAATAATCTCACAATTGATACACCAAGAAAATTAATCGAAAAAGAGCATAGTTCAAAATACCATTAAAATACCACTGGAAATATACAGTTCGGTCAGTAGATGGCAGTACAGATCTTCTTTTGAAAAAATTAATAGCAATCTTGAGGCTTGAGACAATATAACTGTTTATAATAACTAAATAAATAAATAAATAAATAGAGTAAAAAAAAGTCACTTAAAGTCTTGTAGTGTTGAAGTCCTTAAACTAGGAGTAGGTCCCACTAGTAGAAACCTTTAAACTCTGGTGTAGGTTAATGCATCCACGGGGAAGATTACTTCAAATTCTCTGCAGGTAAGTTTCTATATATTTAAGGGTTCTTCTTGGTATAATTATTTATATATGAATTTATATTCCCTGAACATTATGTCTGAACCTAATTTTTATTTTATTTTTATATATTGGATCTATAGCACTGGATGAACTGTAATTTTCTAGAAAAATCTCTACATGCTCTCAAAACGGTCAATATGTCCCTTACGGAATATAGGCCTTTAGACTGCATGTGGTTAATTTTATAATTTTAGGAGTGTAACTATATATAACTTATATAATTTCTAACAATGAATGATGGAAACATGGACACAATAAATACAAGGCATTAAATATGAATCAGGAGATTTATTATTAAATATGATTAGTTTATTTTATTTTGATATTTATGCAATTATAATATTTTTTAACTATCTAATGGCTGTATATATACGTGTTTTATATCTATGGTATACCGCTTCTTTATATTTATATTGTACACATTTAAATAGTATTTTTTAATTTCACTAAGTATATATATTATTAAATATTCGTATTATATTTATTTCACTCATGCCAATTTTTTAATCATTTCAATTTTAGTCTATCACTTATGTATATGGTCCGTAACTTTAGTCATTGAATTGGATATGTGTACTGTCCCTTTAAATGAGCAGCCATTTTTGTGCAAATGTCACTTTAGAAATATGTTTCTTAAATATTGCATTTAATAAAATATGGGAGTTTTTCAATTTTCTCCCTATTATCTGGTTTGCACGCACTCTTGCACTTTAATCATTTATCACTGTCACTGAAAATAAATAACGGACCTTAGTTCCTGGTTTTTAGTATCCCTTTGTTTGCTAATGTTTGAATTTTTGAATATATGATATCCAATCTTATGTTGTTGATGTTTTAATATTGGGGATGGACTTGTGTGAATAATTTTGAATAAGAGAAATCAATCTATGCAAATTTGATATTCATCAAGACCGGAAGAAGCTTTAAATAGCCTCCGGCACATGTACCCCCTATGCCTTGTGAAAGAATTTGAGCAATTCGAAACGCGTTGACGGGGGTTTGTTTAGTGCAGCTGATTTGTTGTTTTGTGTCCGCAAAGCTCCGGGTCTGCTGTATCCTGGGTATTTAACATTTGTTTTGCAGTCCGGTTCCTGCTCTGTTACCATCCAGATACACGACCCTGTCACTGCCTAGACCATTTTCTTGTTGTTATTTATTTCAAGTTGTTTTACCTATTTTATATGTCCATTTCCCCTATAGTCCATTGTATTTTTATTTTGTAATAAACTGGTATTTTTTACTGATTCTTCATCCTTTCCTACCCCCTTTTGGGGGAGAACTCGGGTATCCCCCCCGTGCCAAGTGAAACACCGCGGGTCTGAGACCTATACCAAGAAGAACCCTTAACGACATAGAAACTTACCTGCAGAGAATTTGAAGTAATCTTCCCCGTGCATGCATTAACCTACACCACAGTTTAAAGGCTTCTACTAGTGGGACCTACTCCTAGTTTAAGGACTTCAACACTACAAGACTTTAAGTGACTTTTTTACTCTATTTATTTATTTACTATAAACAGTTATATTGTATCTCAAGCCTCAAGATTGCTATTAATTTTTTAAAAAGATCTGTACTGCCATCTACTGACCGAAATGTATATTTCCAATGGTATTTTGAACTATGCTCTTTTTTGATAAATTTTCTTGGTGTATCAATTGGGAGATTATTAAAGTATTTAATCCTGTTTGTATTTAAGTGTGATACTATATATAGTTATTTGGGATTATATCATTTGGTTGATTTCTCTTACATAAATCCATCCTGGCTTTATTTTTATTTGATTTTAAATTATTTCCCTTAGCGCCCTACCACATTTTACTTGTTTATATATTTGAGCACTTTTGGGGTTTTGTGGTACCCCTTGTGAGATGGGGCTGCTTTTATTCATTTATCCCCTATACTTTATGCGCCTTCTCCTCCCATCTATTTTTTTCAGAACACAGTATTCTAGGTGAGGTCATACCAATGATCTACAAAGGGGCATCACTACTTCTCTCGTTCTGCTACTAATTTCACTCCCTATGCAACCAAGCATCTTACTTGCCTTTCTCTTTGCTTTGCTACCTTTGTAACATGAAATAATGACTCCTAGATTCCTTTCCTCCTCAAGTTTCTAGTCTAGTGCCATTAATAATAGACTGAGCTTTTGGATTATTGTGCCCCATGTGCATGATTTTGCATTTTTCTGGCATTAAACTGCAGTTACCACACTCTTGACCACTTCTCCAGTCTAGCTAGATCATCCCTCATTTTGTAAACCCCTCCTCGCGCATCTACCGTTACATAATTTTGGGTCATCTGCAAAATGGCATATTTTCCCCTTGAAACCACATGCAATATCACCTATAATGGTATTAAATAACACTGGTTCAAGTACAGAATCCTGGGGTACTCCAATGGTTACCTTACCATCCCCAGAAGAGATTCCATTTACTACAACCCTCTGTTGTCTATCCTATAACCAAGATCATATCCATGCAAATATCTTTAAGTCCAATCCCAAAGTCTCCATCTTATTTAACAGTCTGCGATGTGGCACAGTGTCAAAAGTCTTACTAAAATCTAGATAAGCTGTCTACAGCTCAACATTTATCTAATACTTTACTGACCCAGTCAAAAAAATTCAATAAGGTTTGTTTTACATGACCTTCCACCAGTGAATCCATGCTGCTTGGGATCCAATAAGTTATTGGATTTAAGATACTGTACAATTTGTTCCTTTAACAGTGTTTCCATCAATTTCCCTACTACTGATGTTATACTCACTGGTCAGTAGTTTGACACTTGTTCCCTACTTCCACTTATATGCAGAGGGACAACATTTGCTCTTTTCCAGCACTCTAGAATCACCTCAGTTATTAATGTCTGGTTGAATAATTCAATGAATGCTTTTGCCAGTACCCCTCTATGCTTTTAGTATCCTAGGATGTATTACATCCTATGCTTGTTGCAAACCACATACTACCAATTTTATTGGACATATTCCTTTCTAAATTCATTTTGCATTATCATAATATACTTCTACAGTAATATTTATCCTCTCCAAAAGGGCAAAACCATTCCCTTCTAAGGGTAATAATAAGGTAGCATTCTATTTTGATGAGAATTATCACACTTAATTTTTTTTTTTTTTTTTTTATTTAAATGTGATTATGAACCTGTGTAAGATCTTCTGATATAAATAGTCCAGTGGTAACTAGTGAAACAGAAGACAATAAGTCACATTTTTTTGTGGGTAAATGTATTTATTTTATCCTTTGGCTAAATTGTTAGGCATAAAGGATGGATGTGTTGCAATAATAACTTACCTGACTTCTTACTTTTGTCATTATGTGCTGTACTACCTGCATAGCTTCACACATAACTTGTGTACACATTCCGTTGGGTGGCACACATGTTCACAGATTTCCCCCTGACATACTTGACAGTCTGTTTCTCCCAACACTTTGTAGCCATGTGTTACTCAATGTAGGAGAAGCAACAACTTGCTTGCCTTCTTTCACTACACCTCTCATCACTGCATACCACATACAAAGTAATTCAGTTAATGTCTAAATATTAAATACGCCACCTAATTTCCAAATTTTTAGGAATTATTTTTTTTTAAGAATTAATTTTATTAACAGGTTTTATATTGCACCATCATATTATTAGCACTTTACAATTTTAACAATCATTATATTATGACTGAGTAATAACAAACAGACTGGGTGTGTAAGAGGGCCATGCTGGTGGGATGTGTTTGCCGGTCCAGCTTGTCCTCTTGTGTCATGTTTGAAATGCTCGAATATGAGAAAAATTGCTATTGGGAACGGGTTCCTAGTTCAAACCATTCAGAATAGATAAACTACAACAGCCTGAAATTAGGGCTCAGGCTGCAGCAGGGCTAAGAGTAAAGTTAGGGTTTAAAAAGGTAGGGTTAAGGTTAGGCTGCGGGATACAGAGGATTAGGGGAGAGTTAAGTTCAAAATAGAAATCTTTACATCTCTGGGAGTCACATCACTGAGAATGCAGACTGCCAGCAGTCGCAATTCAATTACTGCATGATGATACATGGTATGTTATTTGTATGCCCTTAGGAAAACCGCGTTATCTGCAGTTGAAGCATTGGAATTCTCTAAATAAATGTGCGCCGGATATGCGATATAAGATAGATCTCTCTCTCTCTATAGA
>WWET01009829.1:11032-24119 GCA_011038615.1 Limnodynastes dumerilii
ATATAAAAATATGTATAGGGGGAAATTACCTAACCTGTTTAGAACATTATCTATTACATGGTGACCCCCCAAAAGTTGAACTAGGGTCCACAAATGTATCCCCTATATAAGTAACACCATGGTGTTATTAAACCAAGAAATTACTGATATGTACGGAAACAGAAAAGTCATAATCTTCCAATTCTAATAGTAATCTCTATTGTTCCATTCTGTAGAAGCAGGCATCACTGTGTTCAAGCTGTTGATCCAGTAGGCTTCCTGTTGCAATAGTTTTAGTTCTCGGTTTCCGCCACGTTCCAGCATAGGTACATGGTCTATTATCTTGTAGGTCAATGTCGCCAAGTTGTGTCTATGGGTTGCAAAATGCCTGGCGACGGGCTGGTCGCTAGTCTTGCCATTTAATGCCAGTCTTATGGATGACCTATGCACTGCCATCCTTTTGCGGAAGATTCTTGTAGTTTTTCCTACATAATATAACCCACATGGGCACTTAATTATATACACTACAAACTGGGACAGGCATGTTAAGTAGTGTTTTATAGGTATACGTCTACCTGTATGTGGATGATTGAATGTTGAACCCGATTCCATATATCTACAGGTAGTGCTATTTGCACATTTGAAACAACCTGTTTTAGTAGTCAGTTGCCTTCTGATAGTTACGTCAGATTTTACCAGAATATCGTTTAAATTTCTGCTTCTTTTGTAAGCATTTAGTAATTTGTAATCTTTTAAGGAAGGAAGTTCAGGATCTTGTTTTACTAACTCCCACCATTTCTTTGATTCCCTTGCTATTGTTGGACTTCTGGAGTTATATGTTTGTACAAATGTTATGATCTTATTTTCTACTGTCTTTACTTTTTTGATGAGACATTGTTCTCGAGGTATTTTCTTAATACGTTCTTTGATATTAATGAGATGATTTCCATCATATCCTCTCTGTAGAAATCTATCTATCATCCTCTGCATTTGGGTTTCCCACTTTGTTTCATCTGATACTATCCTGTGGACTCTCAGCATCTGAGAGTACGGTAAGGTATATTTAAGAGCTGGCGGATGAAAAGAATTGGCAGCTAGTAAGTTATTTCGATCAGTTGCTTTTGAAAATAAATCCGTGTTGATTTCATTATTTTCTACAGAGATGAGAACGTCTAAGTAATGTATACTTGAGGTGTCATGTGATAACGTAAATCTAATAGGACTCGCGTTGTCATTAAGTTCCTGTATTAATTCCTCCAGGATTATGTCAGTCCTCCAAATGATTAGCAGGTCATCAATAAAACGGCTGAAAAATATACAGCCATTTTGGAATCTTTCATCTTGGTACAGATATGTTTCCTCATAAGCCTCCATGTAGTTATTCGCGAAGGCTGGAGCCACAGATGAGCCCATCGCACATCCATGTAGTTGTAAATAATATTTTCCGTTAAACCAGAAATAGTTGCATTTAAGCGTTCTTTCTAATAAGGACATGTAGAATTCAATAGACCCAATGCAACCCATAGACACAACTTGGCGACATTGACCTACAAGAATGGAACAATAGAGATTACTATTAGAATTGGAAGATTATAACTTTTCTGTTTTTCTGTTTCCGTACATATCAGTAATTTTTTGGTTTAATAGCACCATAGTGTTACTTATATAGGGGATATATTAGTGGACCCTAGTTTAACTTTTGGGGGGTCACCATGTAATAGGTAATATTCTAAACAGGTTAGGTCATTTCCCCTATATATATATATATTCATTCCATGGTGCTTACGTGTGTATATATTTATGAGCATATGTTTATCTTGTCACATTGGTTAGCACGTGAACATCACAAGATTGCGTCTAAGTACTTCACTATTGGGAGTCACATAGTTGATATGGTTACCATGTCTACAACGGACGGACGCACAGAGCACTACGCACTTCCGGTGCGACGGAATGCCAGGGAACCGATCGGCGACACACGTGTGGGTACACCTAATGGGTGAGTAAATGTTATTTATACAGGTATGATGTGTGTGTAAAATTATCCCTGAAGAAAGTTTGCATAAAACTGAAACGTTGGATAACATATTACTGAGTCTTTGACCATTTATTGAGACGGAGAGTGCAGTACAAACAACATATATTGCTATATTTTGGACCCAACGGTTCCAGTACGAGCACCACCGCAATTACCAATGTGGAAATGGTAGTGCCTTCATTTTACCACATATATATATATATGAATGGAGATTAGGGCGTGCTCAATTGTGGGAAGTAAATTGTTAATAGAAGTCTTTATATTGAAAAGAGTCCAAAATATTGCGACCAGATCCTCTGCTTCTGACCGCAGCTCTCCTTCAATAAACCAGTGCAGGGTCTGGATATGAAGCACTATGGAGAAAGAGGAGGGAAAGCGCTCTATGGTGCAATAAAGTTTTTTATTTTGAAAACCAACAGGCATAAAATAGCGTTCAGTATATTAGGCAGCGTACCAGATAAAAAGGATCACATAAATGGGATCCTAAGTCACACACAGCAACAATGCAAAGAAATATACAGCTCCTACAGGCCGACAGAATAGCTCCTTTCCCAGCGTCCTGGATTAGATGAAGCGTCCGGTATCGGTAAGGCACAAGCAGGAGACAGTGATGGTTGGTAAGTTCTTGGGGGTAGGAATCCTAGTCCCTGACCCTACGCGTTTCGTTGGGCAGACTTCGTCGGGGGGTTGTGCTATATATCTATATATAAATATGTAACAGTAAAGCGTGCTCACTGATGCTTAAACCGCTGATTGAGGATTCGTTCTCAAAGCTCCAAAGTGCTTATTTTAAGCAGAAAAAAGTACATTCTTAGTCAGATAATTGTAGTAAAAAATGTCCCAACTCGTGGTGTATTTGTCCGGCACCAGACTGCTTAAATGCCATCGCTGCTAATCTCTGAACGAGCCTTGCCTGGCTCAATTTTGCATCTGGGGAAAAGAATAAAGAGGGCGCTTCATGGTGCAGGAAACATAATTTATTGACAGGCGAAATAAAAAGTACACACGTACCAGATTCTATGGAACCAAACAAAGTGGATTCATAAGCGCGTGGTTAAACAATTGAGAGCCAATAGATGGATCCCCAACAGTACGGCGTCCCGGGCTGTGACTTAGGCTGTTCGATGTCTCCACGTGGAATGTCAAACACAGACATGAGGGATAAGCTCCGCCCCTTATCAGTTAGAGCTATAGAGCAGGTGTCTTTAGATAGACGCGGTGGAGATATCTTGAAAAGGTTATCACAGCAAGAGGGTTACTGGATATCGACCCTCAATACTCTTAATCCAAGAGGCTTAAATGAGTCTTTTGAACTCACTCCTTTTTTATAAACTCCGGTTCTAGACTCATAACCCTTTAGTTTGGGCTATATCTTTCTTATTTACAATTACCAATTACCATGAAGCTCCCTCTTTATTCTTTTCCCCAGATATATATATATATATGAATTAACCGCTACAATACACTGATTCAGGGCCATATTCAGAGATCCGTTTTCGAGGGGAGTTCCGTGCGTATTTTTAGGATCGGATCAGCTGCGCATGCACTTAAATGAACGCATGGAGGAACGGTTATCAAGAATCCCATGGACGGAGCACATATACGCACGTAAGTACACACGGAAAGAACAGAGGGGTCTAGGGACTCGTAAGACCCCGACAGCACGTCCGGGAGAGGGGAGTATCGGGGTTGTTGGTGGGTGTTTCCTTACTCCGGCCGTGTGTATAATTGCGTACATAAAAAAAACGCATCTCTGAATACGGCCCTTTGTGAGCAGATAGTTTCCCTGTGTAACAGGAACAGTAAAAATGACAAAATACTCAAGTACTAAAGAAACTAAATTTCTTTCCCTCATCAAAAATAGCCTCTTGTACCCCTATAAAGTTGGGAACCCAAAACATGTCAATTTACATGATAGGATATATGCAAATATATTATTAGCATTCTAATGTGACACTGCTGTGTATCAGTGCCGTCAGTTTTCTAATAAAGAACATTTGTATATCGGAACAGGTACAATGACAAATGTTCCTATTTGGGCAAGGTACCTTTTACCAAAGGTGATATTTAGGGCTAGGCAGTGGAGAGGGGGCAGTTAGGGTTAGGCAGTGGAGAGGGGTCAGTTAGGGTTAAACTGTGGAGAGGGGGCAGTTAGGGTTAGGCAGTGGAGAGGGGGCAGTTAGGGTTAGGCAGTGGAGAGGGGTCAGTTAGGGTTAAACTGTGGAGAGGGGGCAGTTAGGGTTAGGCAGTGGAGAGGGGGCAGTTAGGGTTAGGCAGTGGAGAGGGGTCAGTTAGGGTTAAACTGTGGAGAGGGGGCAGTTAGGGTTAGGCAGTGGAGAGGGGGCAGTTAGGGTTAGGATACAGGATGAGGATGGTTAAGCTTAAGCTGCAGAGAGGAGAAGGTTAGGCTTAGGGTTAGGCAGTGGAGAGAGGACAGTTAGGGTTAGGATACAGGATGAGGATGGTTAAGGTTAAGCTGCAGAGAGGAGAAGGTTAGGCTTAGGGTTAGGCAGTGGAGAGAGGACAGTTAGGGTTAGGATACAGGATGAGGATGGTTAAGGTTAAGCTGCAGAGAGGAGAAGGTTAGGCTTAGGGTTAGGCAGTGGAGAGAGGACAGTTAGGGTTAGGATACAGGATGAGGATGGTTAAGGTTAAGCTGCAGAGAGGAGAAGGTTAGGCTTAGGGTTAGGCAGTGGAGAGAGGACAGTTAGGGTTAGGATACAGGATGAGGATGGTTAAGGTTAAGCTGCAGAGAGGAGAAGGTTAGGCTTAGGGTTAGGCAGTGGAGAGAGGACAGTTAGGGTTAGGATACAGGATGAGGATGGTTAAGGTTAAGCTGCAGAGAGGAGAAGGTTAGGCTTAGGGTTAGGCAGTGGAGAGAGGACAGTTAGGGTTAGGATACAGGATGAGGATGGTTAAGGTTAAGCTGCAGAGAGGAGAAGGTTAGGCCTAAACAAAGATCAAGATACTAATCAACACATATAGGTGCATAAGAAGCCCATAACCAATATATCGATTACCAGGAAGATGTACGGTATCAAATGCTATACAACCATGCCTCAGAGGCAGGCCCGCCTATGGGCAACATATATGTAAGTTGTACAAAAGCAATAAAAAGATATATAGGACAAGGATAGTTAATATACCCGTCCAACCGCATGTGAGAGCAACACATGTAAGCTGGACAAAGACCATAGAAAAGCTATATAAAACAAGAGTAGTTAATGTATTCGTTCAACCCATATGGGGCAACAGTATTTAATTTGACAATCCATCTAGTTTCTTTTTGGAGCAGTAGTTGATCCCGATTGCCTCCGCCGATTGTAGGTGGTACCGTATCGATGATCCGATATCTAAGCGTAGAAACTAGATGGATTGTCAAATTAAATACTGTTGCCCCATATGGGTTGAACGAATATATTAACTACTCTTGTTTTATATAGCTTTTCTATGGTTTTTGTCCAGCTTACATGTGTTGTCCACATGCGGTTGGACGAATATATTAACTATCCTTGTCCTACATATCTGTGTATTGTTTTTGTACCACTTACATATATGTTGCCCACAGGTGGGCCTGCCTCTGAGACATGGTTGTATAGCATTTGATACCGTACATCTTCCTGGTAATCGATACATTGGCTATGGGCTACTTATGCACCTATATGTGTTGATTAGTATCTTGATCTTTGTTTAGCCAGACTAATCCCAAATATCTATGGAACAGTGTTAGCCCCACTTACTGCTCATGTCTATTGCTATATAGGCATTGATATGTATTCTTAGAATGGAGATAACAGCTACTAATCTTGTGCGAGTTTTTAGAAAGTTATAGACATCTGAGGCCTATGGTATGTTGTCTACTGTTATCTACAGTAATTCAGGTCGAACGTCGCATTCACGAGCTATATTGTTAATCTGATGTATGTTCACTGACTAATAGAATTCTCCCAGCCATCTGACTGCCTATTGATGGATATAGGTCCTGCTTGGTCTAGTTAGTTATTGTCGGCACTATGTGCAGTCGTAACTATTATGCTAATAGTTATGCTAATAGTTAAAATTTAGAGGTGTGACATTGTAGGCATAAATGAACGGTCTTTGATATATCTACTCTTATTATCACCACCTTGTTTTTACCATGATTGGTGGTTATCATGAGTGGTGTCCAGTGTGACACTTATCTTTGTGATTTGTCTACCTTTAGGAGGAATTTATGTTTTTAATGCACATTTATAGCACCTAGTTTGTCTGAAACTAATGTACATGTTCACCATATTGAGCACGTCTATATTCTGCCCTTAATATGTTGTGAGATTTCGGCAGTGTATTCCTTACTTATGATATGTTATGCACATGCATTATATTCTGTTGTTTCACTATGTATATGCAGGCAGCTGGCTGGAGTGCGGCGCGTGTCCATGGCGACGGCGGGACGCCTCCGGGAGACTGCTAGCCGGACACTGGAGACGCTCCGCTAGTGGGCGTGGCGCACGTGGACTCGCACCTGCAGCCAGATAGGTATTTATTATGCACGCTGCACTTTTGTTTGTAACACATATCCCTGAGGAAAGGGCTAAATAAAGGAGCCCTGAAACGTTGGAGCACAATATGCTGACTACGTGAGTGTTTTTTATCAGCCAGAATAAGACGCCAAGTGCCGGACACCACCTTCTATTATATTTGGAAATTTTATCCTGTCAGGGCACTGGTGCTATTAACTATCAAGAGGAGTGCCACACACAAACCTACTACGTATATTTTTGGATGCTCTTGTAACATCTGAAGGTGACGGCACCCTACAGACTTTTCTATTTTTATACCAACCTATACTGGACGGCTGTCTGTCATTATGGCTGGGGAACAACAGACAATTCCACTAATTGCAGGCAATGAGGAGGTACAGAAAGCCTACACACCGCAATTTAACTACTCGACTACAGATATACTCTCATTTTCAGACGCTGAAGCTGAGTCAATCCGTTTTACTGAGAGCTGGACGGAGCATGGAGGTAAAGCTGCAAATATTGAAATTTATCGTGAATTACTAAAATTAAAGAGAAAGGAACAAGATTTCCTCTACCATGGCATAACGCTTAGTGAGTACCATAAGGAATTCAAAATCCCTAGGGGCTTTCGGATTGCCAACCAACCTACGATAGGACGGCAGAACCCAGAGTTCTGCCGTAAATGGATAGCCACCCTGAACAAGTGCAGCCTAGACCTCATGCTATTAGTCATTGGTGAATGCAGAGAAACTCTCACTCGCACCAGATCAGACATCATGCAATATGAACAGATACATCTTGACAGTCTCAGTACGGATGCCAATACCGATTGGATCACAAAACTACAACTACAGATGGACCGATATAGGAATGATCTTATTGCCTTTAAGAGACAGAAGTTAAACACAGTCAATAAAGACTACATGGATCTCAGAGTATATGGCTGGTTAAACAATTCAGACAATTCGAACTCTAGAAGGAGTGGTAAAAAGTATCCACCAAGACGACGACATCCTCTACAACATCTGGAATCGGATCAGTCTAGCTCACCATCAGCTAGTGAGGTGGAATCTACAGCAGATGAAGGAACAGCATCCATTTCTAACAAACCACCTTTAGGGGTCAGTACCCGCGCCCAAGTAGGACGCGGGATACCAGACCAACGAGGAGGGGTGGGCAGAGTCAGAGGGGCAAGGGGACGACCTTGCATGACCCGCAACTAATATTTAACTTGTCTGATAAACCCTTGTCTGGGACACATTTGGCCGTTCTTAACAAAGGCCTTTCGTTTATACCAACAACACACCCTGACCCCCTCACTTGGAGGCTAGAAGTTAACAAATTCAACAGACAACTAAAGTTGAAGGAATATTTCAACCATCAGCCAACAGCATCGTATGTACCCACCCCCTTTAGGCAAGCCTCTGGATTTAACCCCCCCTCTCAAAATTCATCTATTAAAACTTTCACACGTATATTACTAAATGAGGAACAAAAATTTAAAACAACTAGAGAGGTACCTAACCTCTCTAAGCAAGAGAAAATGGCCCTTAAAGATCTAGCGAATGACAGCAGTATAATTATACGTCCAGCTGATAAAGGGGGCGGGGTTGTACTTCAGAACCGTACAGAATATGTCACAGAAATCGATAGACAACTAGCGGATCCATTAGTATATACCCGCCTTGCAACTAATCCTACGTCCGAATTCAAACGGGACTTAGACCATTTACTCCTGGAATCAGCGGAGAAGGGACTTATTACTAAACAACTGTGCCAGTTTATTATTCAGGACCATCCTAAGGTCCCTTTGTTGTATACGACACCCAAAATTCATAAATCCTTGCAGGCACCACCTGGGCGCCCCATAATATCGGCGAGGGGGTCCCTCTTTGCGAATCTGTCTAGAGTTTTGGATCATCATTTGCAGCCCATAGTCAAGACATGTAAATCATTCATTGGTGACACGACAGACCTACTCAACAAACTCAACTGCATTATGTGTATACCACCGGGCACAGTGCTGGCGACAGCAGATGTCGCCAGTTTATACACCTCAATCCCCCATGAGGAAGGGTTGAAAGCTGTGGCGGAGCATATTACAGATAACAATTTATATCAAGGCCCAGATGTTAATCTTTTTCTCCAACTTCTAGCCAAGACATTACAACAAAATTATTTTTATTTTAATGGCCAATTTTTCTTGCAACGTACCGGATGAGCGATGGGCTCATCGGTGGCCCCCGCTTTTGCTAACATATATATGGATGATTTTGAGGGGCGATATGTTGGTATAAGGATCCCACTTTTCTCTCACAGTGCATTTTTTATGTTTTATGCTTTTATGCTTTATATTGATGACTTATTATTTTTGTGGAAAGAAGGTGGTGAATCCTTTACACAATGGATGAATCAGCTCAATAGTCTAAACACCCCAATTAAATTTACCTTTGAAATAGGGGAAACGAGCATCAACTACTTAGATGTGTGTATCTCCATTGAGAATGACAAGATTACTACTAACTTGTACTCTAAACCCACGGATCGAAACAACATGCTTCGTGCAGATTCCCACCACCCCCCTGCCTTGAAATATAGCCTCCCATACTCTCAAATGATTCTGGTCCACCGAGTGGTCTCTGACAGCACACAATGGGAACAACAGATGACCAAGATGATAGACAAGTTTGATCAGAGAGGTTATTGCCGGAAAAAATTGCTGCAAACTAAGGAGAAGGTCTCAAATATCCCGAGAGAGACTACTCTTCAACCCAAAAAGAAGGATGAATTACAGAATAAACTACCTTTTGTGCAACAGTTTAACACACACAGCAACCAGGTTAAAGCTACATGCAACAAATGGTGGCCCATTATTACAGATGATCCTTCATTATCATCTCTTAAAAATCACAAAATTATGCCCTGTTATAGGAGAAGCAGGAACCTCAAGGACATCCTTGTTAAATCAGATGTAACAATTAAACCTAGGAGCACGTTGAAACCAGGATGCTACAAGTGTCTACAATGTGTCACTTGCAGGTATATGCAGACGGGGGATTCCTTTCATCACCCTCATTCGGGCATCAAGATCAAAATCACACATCATCTTTCCTGTCTTTCGACATTTGTTGTTTATCTGGTGCAATGCCCCTGTGGACTGGCCTATGTGGGCAAGACCCGTAGGACTTTCCGTGAACGGATGGCAGTCCACAGAAGTAACATCCGGGCGGCACTAACATTGGGCACAAGTGAGCAACCGGTAGCTAAGCATTTTGCTGTTGCGAAACATCCGCTCTCCACGCTAAGATATCGGATCATCGATGTGGTACCATCCACAATTGGAGGAGGCAACCGGGATCAATTACTGCTTCAAAGAGAAACCAGATGGATTGTCAAATTGAACACTGTTGCCCCGTATGGGATGAATGAATATATTAACTATTCCTGTTTTACATAGCCTTTTATACTCCTATTTAATAGTTTTGAACCACTGATATATGTGTTGCCTATATCGGCGGACCTGTCCTCTGGGTACGGTCTAATAGTATTGTATATTGTACATCTCCTTTGTAATTGACATATTGGCAATGGGCATCCTATGTATTTGTTACCTATGTATGTTGATCAGCATATTGATCTTTGTGGCCAGCAAAACCCCATATATCTATGGGACAGTGTGAGCCCCGCTGACCCATCATGTTTACTGTAGTGCAGGTACTGGTATGTATATCTATAATGGAGGCAATAGGTGTTAGTCTTGTGTGAGTCTCAGAGAGCCACAGACATTTGATGCTTATGTTATGTTGTCTATTTTAAATGACAGAAATCAAGGGCTGATATTGCAGTCATGAGCGACACCTGAGGCCACTGATATGTTGTCTTGTATCATCTACAGTAATTTAGATCGTTTGTTGTATTTTCGAGCCACTTTGGCTATTTGTGGTTTGGTCACTGACCAACAGAATGTTTAACCATCTCACTACCGTCTGATATACTGTGGTTCTGCTAGTTCTAGTCAGTTAGTGTCGGCACCGTGTTCAGTTGCAACCACTTTTCCAATGGTTATTTCCATGGTTTAATATCAGAGGGGGTATGTTGCAGGCTTAATTATATGGTTTTCTGTCATATCTGCTTTTTCCATTATGAGCTATATTCAGCATGAGTCTTACCTCTGTGATGTGTCTGCCTTTGGGTGGATTTGTTGTTTTTAATGCACTATTTATTAACACCTTTTTTGTTTTTCTTTTTTGTTTGATTTTAATGTACATGTTCACCATATTGTACACACTTATATGTTATCTTTAATACACTGTGATATTTTGGCAGTGTATTTCTTACTTTTGATATGCTTTTCACATGCATTATTCTCTGTTGTTTCACCTCGTTAATATAGACAGCTGGCTGGGGTGCGACGCGTGTCCATGGCGACGGCGGGACGCCTCCGGGAGACTGCTAGCCGGACACTGGAGAAGCCCTGCTAGTGGGCGTGATACACGTGGGCTTGCACCTGCAGCCAGATAGGTATTTATTATGCACGCTGCACTTTTGTTTGTAACACATATCCCTGAGGAAAGGGCTAAATAAAGGAGCCCTGAAACGTTGGAGCACAATATGCTGACTACGTGAGTGTTTTTTATCAGCCAGAATAAGACGCCAAGTGAGAGTACACCGCATAGTGTCAAACCCAGAACAATGGGAGACACAAATGAACAAAATGATGGAGAAGTTTCAGCAACGTGGGTACAACCGACAGAGACTCCTGCGGACAAAAGAGACCATTGCCACCCTCCCGAGGGAGGAAGTGCTGACACCCAGGGAACACAAGTCCATTCAACATAGACTACCCTTCGTTCAATTATACAATACTGGCAGTCACCAGCTACAGTCGGTTTGCAGGAAGTGGTGGCCACTTGTCTCCCAAGATCCATGTCTCTCAGATTTACAGCATAGCACACTGATGCCCTGCTATCGCAGAGGCAAGAATCTCAAAAACCTACTAGTCAAATCAGATGTAACCATCAGATCCCCCTCCTCTCTAAAAAATGGGTGCTTCAAGTGCCTTAAATGCACAACCTGTAGATACATGCAAACGGGATCTTACTTCTGCCATCCACAAGCTGGCAGTAAGATCCCCATTAAGCATCATCTAACTTGTCTGTCAACGTTTGTGGTGTACCTGATCCAGTGCCCCTGTGGCCTCTCTTATGTGGGTAAGACACGAAGAACCTTTCGTGAGAGGATGGCAGTGCATCGCTCAAACATTCGCCAAGCACTGAACAACGGAACCAGCGAACAACCTGTAGCCAAACATTTCTTGCAAGCCAACCATAGTTTGGCAACACTCAAATACCGGATAATTGACACAATACCACCCCTACATCGAGGAGGCGACAGAGACAAGCTTCTTCTACAACGGGAGTCCAAATGGATCATCCGCTTGAATACAATGACGCCAAATGGACTGAACGTTCATCTAAATCTAAACTGCTTTACTTAAGCTCTATCTCTATCCGGCCCATCCATGTCCCGTGCTGGATTTCTCCTTTTTGCTTGTATTACCTGTTTAGTTGTTTACCCCTGTACCCACCCTTTTTCTTCCTTTTTTCTTCCTTTTTCTTTCTTTGCTATCAGAAGGCATGCCAGCTCTACCCTCAGTCTTTCAGTCACACCCTGATGCCTTAGATATTTGCACTTATTAAGGTTTCAGGCACCCAAGGGGGAACACTAGCTTCACAGGGTTCTTTCATAATCTCTTAGGCTCCCTTCCTAACTTTTTCCTACTTCATTTATTTTCCTTTATCTTCATCTATCACACTGCTTATCTATCTTTAACACGTCCGTAACAATTAAGATGACACGCTACTACGAGAGCTGTCGGTGTACACACGTCTTGGCATGATACCCAACAATGTATGGGGCTTATTTAGCCGTCGCTTTAACAGTTCACTTTTATTCTATTAGGCACTTGAATAGCTCACCACATCTTTCTCAGTGAGTGAGCGTCCTGTTATTTTCTCAATCACCCTTATTGTCATCCTTCACAGTTATTCCTTTCTATCTTTGATCCCGTTTCTTTACATCATAGGTTACTGTATCTGTAACCATAGATTTTATAGTATGACCATGTCTTTACTGTACCAAGCAAATCAGCTGTTGGAGCGTCACGGGACCTTGGTTAAAGCCAGTCCGGCTCACTCGATGAGTGATTCATCCTATATGTTTTCGCATTTGTTAGAGTTCTCTTCCAAATAACTACTCATATCCAACCTTTCAGCTTCATATTCTCATACCTGTGTTTTAATTCCCACTTGAATAACTATATCTATATCTCCCTCCAGTCTATTTTTTTGTGTTGCTTTTAATCACCTGGCTATTGCCAACACTTTGCTCACTATAGTTTCACGATCTATTAAGTTTATCGTTATCTTTCTTTCTTTTTTTCCCCATTTTTTCCCCATCACCTTTGTGTCACTGTGATGATACACCTTCCCATTATAGTTTCCAACACGAGAATGTGCTTTTAAGCCATTCTCCCTTGTTTCTCATTAATGTATTTGCCCCTAGT
>WWET01009832.1:13283-24101 GCA_011038615.1 Limnodynastes dumerilii
TTAAAGTGTACAGTATGGGCGTGCTTGGCTGCGTAAATACGTGTTGGCTATACGTACGTGTGCGGATCACTGCGGTTACGTTGGCAAAAGTTAAGGTAGGGTTTGAAAGGCGTATCTTGACAAAATACGTACATTCAAGGGGTGTGCCTAGGGGAGTGTATAGAAAGTACGCACACGTAAATACACTACGCGAGTAAAGGTACGGCAAACGTAGTTCTGGATCTACCCCAATATCATCTATCTAACATTTCCACAGGACCAGGTCTCCCCCTGATCGAAGGATGGCGGTCTCTTCCCAAACCGTCATAAAGATGTTAGCAAAGCAGGGGGCAAATCTGGTCCCCATGGCTGTCCCCTAAATCTGCAGATAAGAGTCTTTATTTCAAATTGTTGGAGACCCAAGGGATAATCTGATGTGAAAAATTGTCTAATTGCACTAATGCCTTTAGAATGGACTATAATTGTGTATAGTGAGCTGACATCAGCAGTAACGAGTTTGAAACCTTCCTCACATTGAACCTCCTTTAAAATACATAAAATGTCCCTCGTGTCTTTTAGATAAAAACTGATATTTTTCATAAAATCCTGTAAGTAAAAGTCTATAAAAAGGGATAGATTTGCGGTCATAGATTCTGTACCAGCCATAATGAGTCTCCCGGGTTTGTTTGATCCTTATGAACCTTAGGTAAACCATATAAAACCGGAATGGAGGGTTCATTATTATAAATAAAAGACATTTCTTCCTTAGAAATAATTCCTTCATCATAAAATCTTGTTAAAAAGTTATATAAATCTCATTGTAGTTTATCTGTAGGGTTGCTTCTTAATTTACAATAAGTCCCCACATCCGCTAGTTGGTGTTCTATTTCTTTCTGATACTTTTTAACATCCATGAGGACAATACCCCCTCCCTTATCAGAAGGTTTGATGATCAGATCTTTGTTGTTACATAAATCATCCAAGGCTAATCTCTCTATCTTGGTAAGATTAGATGGTATATTCTTATTTTTTTGGATCAAATTTTTTTAAAATCTCTAATAAAAAGCTTTTCAAAAATTTCTACACATGCCCCTTTCTTCTGCATAGGAAAGAAGGTGGACTTAGGTTTAAAATTGCCCTTATTAATCATGGAATTCTGGTCAGTTAGGGAGGGGCATACAGAATCCTTTTTCAATTTTGACCCCTTCTGAGCTCATGTCTCTGATCCATTAAAAAACTTTTTCAAAGTCAGTCTTCTGACAAATTTTTGATGACGTTTTCTTCATCTTTAGAGAGGGTGTGGCTACTGAGATTAAATATAGTCGTCTCCTCCGCCTTTTTATTCTCGTTAATAGTGGGATCAGAAACAATTTCTCCTTCTAATCTGATTTCATGGTTCTTTTTATACTTGGTCTGTCAAAGATTTTATTTGCCTCTTTTTTTTAGTTTGAAACATTTTTATTGAAGTCAAACACCTAATACATATTACAATATTTCTCAAATAAAACATAACATGCTGTACATTCCATATGAAATCTATACAGAGATAGCTAAATATGTCACGTTCAATATACAAGTGTCTTATGATAATCAAAACATTTCTTAATATTTTAACAAGAGATTATATCAAGCATGCGATTTTGTTTATTTGATTAATTAAATCCATAATTTATTAACTGATATCTATGAATTCAATTATTCATTGTACATTTAACAGTGTTGAATGTCTGACTTTTTCCATTTTCTTCTAACTTAACCTATAACTTAACTTCTACTAGCTACTTTTCCCTTACCCTGCCAAGTCTGTTTTCCAAATAAATTTTGTTGTATTAGATTCCACTTGCATCCATTTGTTCTTATTACAAATGTTAGTGTCAGCCAATAATATATGCTGTTCCATGTCTATTCATTATTAGATATCTTCAAACTATTTATGCATTCAACCACACCCCATCTTCCCCATATGCTGTCATATTTAGCCCTAGCATTTCTCTTATCCATCACAAACCTCTCATGCTCCAAAGTAACATCCACTAACTGTATCCAATCTCTCAAATCAGGAGCTTTACATCCCATCCATGCCCTGGCAATACACACTTTAGCCATTAAGCATAGGCTATTCACATATTGCATGCAGTACATCCCTTCCAACCACATTATTTAGCTGCAACCCAAATAAACAATCCTTAGGCAACTCTAGTACATATTGTATTCCTGTCTTTTCTATATATTCTTTAACATCCCTCCAGACAATTGTTCGGTATACTATTATCATATTTGCAAAGAAGTTGGGGATACAAAAAATAATGGTGTATAAAATATACCTGTATTTGTTGGAAACGATAGGACATGTAGCATTTACGCGAACTGGCCAATAGGTCACTCCACTCCTTATCATCCAGATCACCCAAATCTCCTTCCCACTTAGTCCTAAGAGATTGTAACTCCCCTTCCTGTGGTCCTGTAACGCAGGGTAAAAATAGTCGCCTTACAGGCACTCACCTGGATGACTTCCTGTACACGGTCCTGTAGACTCTAGCAAGATCCTCTTCTGGCGCAAGCCGGGAGAGCCGCCGAACAAACACCTACTCCACTGCACGGAAATGCGTCCTGGACCGGATCTGGAGAACCGGACGGCGTCCTCTCTTCCTCAGGAAGGATTCCAACCTGCAGAACTGGGAGAACGTATATTAGGACGCTTTGACCAGTAGGCTACGGAGTCGTGTTTGAGCCTTCCCTGGGGGAAACGAACAGCTCTCTCTCTCTCACCCTCCGGTGGGAATGGCTCGTGTTTAGTCTGGCCGATGACCTGGGCTGAGCATACACCGGGCAGACCTTACTGTGTCTGCCGGTATACCTTACCCACCAACGGTGGGGGCCCATACTCAGATCAACACCCACACACACAGAGTCTTGCTCACCTGAATTATGCAGGAATCCACCAGGATGCCGCACCCCACCGCCAACTGGGAAAGAACACACGACTTACCTTACACCCCCTACCCTGCTCTGCACAGTATCCCGAGTCAGAATCTCTCCTTCCGCTTCCAACCACAGCTACCCCCTGAAATTAACCACTACCGAAACACAATTAATCAACACTCTAACTTAACACGAAACCAACCTGGCTAAGGCCCAACAACAATAAGATACTCTAGGAACAGGCAACAAATCACAACAATTAGAAATTTGTGGTAGATTTTGACAAGGGAGCGCTGGACTAAATGCAAGTCCTAACGGATGCCGGAAGGAGTGACTCAAGGGGATTTTGCAGAGCTAATGCCCAGGCGCTGCCGGTTCCAAGGCAGGTCAGTTTCACCAGGTACTGCTTATCGGCCGGATGGCGGGTGTTAGAAAATGTTGACCTCGCCCTCACCACCGATCAGGTTGTGTGCGGTAGTAATGCCCTGGCCCTACCTGTTTTGAGGCAGGGTTATGTGGCCAGGTCCTGCGCACTCAGGTAGTTGACCAAGATGCGGGAATTATCAATAAATGCCACCACCAACTTATCCGCTCAGCTAGATGGATGGCAGAACATAGAAATAGGACGGCAGCTGAGCTCTATCACAATGACAAACCACAACCGCACCCAGCCATACGTTACACGGAATAGGAATAGCAGTTAGAATATCAGGAGAACCAATTCCTTTTACAGGACTCCTACTTCAGTGCCTCAGGTTAACACCCTAGTTCCCACAGTGCACTCTCAGCCTGTCAGCAGCCTTGGGTTATTGGGGTACTTCTCCACAGTAACTTAATAATGCAGTATGGTAAGTTGAACAATATATGCTGGCAGAGCAGGGCTTAATGTTCCAGCTCCAGTCTTCCTGCTAACCCCTAGTGGCCAGTTAAACCATGGTGGTCCAGCGGTAATTTACTGCCCCAGGCACCACAGCCTCATTCCCAACCCTTTCTCCCACTCTACTTACCTGCTCTCTGGGTTTCACCTCTCTGTCCCTCACCTTTCCAGCGTTCCCCAGCTCTCCCTCACCGCTCTCTCGTGTCCTGGCTCCTTCCGATGTGTTTCCCGCGCTTCTGCCGCAACCTGGGGGGGGGCTTGTGATGCTACGGACCCTGATTGGTCCGTCGCGCTGCCCATCATTCTGAGCCCCAGCGATGGCGTGATGGACCCTGATTGGTCCACCGTGCCTTCCCCTTCACTCAACTGCAGTCTCTCTGTTCTCCGCTGAGAGACCGCAGCACCCCTGCATGCACCAGCCGCCGGGGGAAGCGCACAGCTAACAGCTGAGCTCGCTCCCAGAGTCCAGACAGTAGAAACATATATAGATACGAAATAAGCTTTCTTCACCCTAACATATGCAGTGTCCTTTTAATCTGAGATTATATAATAATCATATTAGTAGTAGACCCAAATTGTGCCAACACTGCATGCCTAAGTTGCAGATAATGAAAGAAAAATCGATTCACTAGTGCCCAATGCAAGTCCCCGCATGAGGAGTCCACAACCCAATCTCTCACCAGTGCCAACTGAGCAGCCCAGTAGTATAGCTGCATATTAGGGAGAGCCATACCTCCGGAACTTCTTGTGCGGCACAGAGTGTTAAATTTTATGCGTGCTCTTTTTCCTGCCCATATTAAGGATATCATATACCCACGCAACGTCATAAAGAAACTATTTGGTATATAAACTGGGGAGTTAGCCACCACATATAACACCTTAGGTTGAACAATCATTTTGAGTAGGCTAACTCTCCCCATCACTGATAAAGGAAGCCTCTTCCACACCCCAATCTTGCTCTGTAAATATTCCAGCTGTGGAGTCAAGTTCAAGGGTACAAAATCTGACATCTGATTAGTAACCTGAATCCTCAGATACTGAATTCTGCCAGCCCACTGCAGAGGAGGGAAAGGAGGAGAACCTATCGGGACAGGGTCCCTAATTGGGAGAACATGGGACTTGAATTAATATGTAAGTCAGAGTAGCCGCCAAATTTTTTTACTATTCTCAGCAAAGCCGCAATTGCGTCATATGGATTTGGTAAAAAAAAGGAACAGAATCGGCATATAATGCAATTTTCTCCTCCCTTCCCTCAACCACCAGACCCTCTACCTCCAAAGTGTCTCTAATACAGCATGCCAATGGCTCGATCACCAGGGCAAATAGTGCAGGGGACAAGGGACATCCCTGCCTGGCACCCCTGTTCAGTACAAACGCCTCTGATGTGAACCCATTTACGAGTACCCTAGCCACAGGTATGCAGTACAACAACCTCAGCCACTGAATAAATGTGTCACCAAACACCATTTTCTCAAGCACAGCCCACAAATACAGCCACTCAATAGAGTCAAATGCCTTCCTTGCATCCAAAGAGACAATCACCGGCATATCGTAGTCTGAGTGCTTCAGATGCAAATGCATATATAAGCGCCTCAGATTAATATTAGTGGACTTGCCTGGCATAAAGCCAGTTTGACCGCGATAGGGTACCACTCTCAAGTAATTCCTCATATTGTTGGAGTAATCTAGGGGCAAAAAATTCCACATGTTTCCTATACAACTCTATTGGGATTCCATCTACCTTTATTATTAGGGAAGGAGGCAATGGCAGCCTTTACCTCCTGCTCTGTGAGAGGGCCATCTAAATATTCCCTGCTGTCCACCGTAAGCCTGGGAATAACAATATCAGTCAAGTACTTATGCAGCTCCTGCCCTGTATATTTAACCTGGCTGCTATATATGCTTTGAAAATGTTTCACAAATATAGCCACTATAGCTTGTAATTCAGTTTGGCACACCCCCATCTCATCTATTAAACTTAACCTGTGGCCCCCACTGATTTATGCTCTCCCCCCAGCCATTCTAGCCAAAAAACTCCCTCCTTTATCAGCCTCCATAAATTGGGTATGCGTAGAAAACAATAGCCTCCTTTTTGACTTATCAACCACATAATCTGTCCATTCTTTTTTAGCAGCCAACCAAGCAAGTCTATGCACTGTTGTACCAGTATTTACATATTTGGCCTCCAGCCTTCCTTTCCTTTCCAGGCTCACTTCTTGTGCACCTGAGAGACGCTTAAGAACATTGGGCCTGATCCAGACCTACGCTGGCTGGTGTGAAGACGCCAGCCAGCAGCGTAAGATCTGCGCATGCGCCGGGCAGATGTTGCCCGGCGTAACTGTGTAAACGCCCGATCCTGGATCAGGCATCCATAGCAGCAGCGTAGTAACGCTGGAGGGGGCGTTCCCATCCATTACTACTCTGCAGTTAGTGCAGGTAGGCAGGGGGAGGGAGGGTAATGAGGCTGGGAGGGCAGCGTTAACGTACTGCCGACGTCCTAGCGTGTTAACTGTTGCTTACGCCGGCTGAAGTTAGAGTAGACTGCTGGGGCAAGGGGGAGTGTTGGGGGTGGGAAGCAATGGTACGCTGAGCCTTAGACCGCTCAGTGTACCATCGTCTTAAAGGCATCCCACATTATAGAATGTGAAGTCGTATTTAAGTTATCAGTAAAATATCCCTGCCATTGTGATACTAGATCACATCCTGCCCCTTGTCTGGTAATCCTAAATGGATGGAACCTCCAAAATCTCTGTCCTACTTTTAAGTTAGTATCCAAGACCATCAGGAGAGGTGAATGATACGACACACCGTGAGCTTTTATATTCTATTGACACGACTTTATGAACCAGGGAGGCAGAGACCAATACCATATCAATCCTTGAAAATGCATTGTAGGATGTAGAAAAGCAATAATATTGCTTCCTATCAGAATACTTCACTCTCCATGCATCTTCCAGTCCCATTTACTAATTTAGAAAATGCAGTATTTCCTATTTCTGAGTCCCCAACTATACCCCCTCTCCATCTATCTAGTTGACTATGCAGTACATTATTATAATCGCCGAGACAAATTACCGGTATATCCAGAACCATGGCCATAAATTCCCCACATTTTTTCATTATATGGGGGTGGGATATAAACAGCCATAATAAGATAAGGTTGCATGTTAATTTTAACAGATAGGAACACATATCTACCCAGTGGATCAAGTCTATGTTCATGGACTATACAGTTAAGCCATTTGTGTAACAACACCGATACCCCTCTAGACATTACTGTATGTGAGGAATGAAATGCATGTCCCACCCATGGTTTTTTGAGACTAAGCACTTTGGTCCCTTCCAGATGAGTCTCAGTCAAGCATACAATATTGACTTTATATGATTTAATTTGTCGCAGTACCAGTCCTCTTTTAACCTTGTTATTAAGCCCTTTGATATTCCATGTCATCAGACTCAGAGGACATGTCCCCCACTACATTATATGGCATTGTAGTTCAGATGTAACCATAGTGAAGTACCCAGAATTTGCATTATTACACTCCAATGTCCTTCTAATAATCATATTTTGATTTTGACAGACACCACTATGATAACATACTTGGCAATTCTTATCTAACATACTCCAATCTTTTATTTCCACAGTATACTGTATATCTGAACCAACATATACATAAGATAACCATAACACCATTTACCTACTCTGTATAACCTTTTCCCAACTAAGGTATACCTGAATTGTACCCTAAACATTGCAACAACCTACCGAGCCACACAAACTAACAATTTGCTTACTCAGTAGTTAACCCTTCCACCCACCCTCTACTACCACTACGGGAAGTTTCACACAACTGAACAAAACCATTGCTCCCCTATATTTAGTGACTATGCCCCCTCACAAGAAAAACAATTATCAATAACTTTTCTGTAAACATTGAAATAATAAGAAAAGGATATGTTGTTGCAGAAGTATATTGTTTCATATTAATGAGCAAATGGGGCCCTTGCTGAAGCCACCCGATCTAGCCATGATGCCACCTCTCTGGAGGATTAAAAGAAGTGTATGGTGCCTTCAGACACCACCCGAAGCCGAGCCGTCTTTTTACTTGTACAAACTGTGCTCTACTCTTCTGGACCTCCATAGAAAAGTCCGGAAACACAGATACTTGTCGTCCATTATATTCCAAGGAGCCTTTTGTACGAACATAGAATAGTATCTCTATCTCTATAATGAAGCACCTTGGCTATAAATGTTCGGGGTGGGGCCCCATGGGGTAAACCTCTCATGGGTATGCGGTGCACCCTTTCTATCACAATCTGTGATGTAAATTCATTTTTCCCAAACATGTCTGTAAGCCATTTTTCCAGGAATATTTCTGGCTCCAAGCCCTTCACCTTCTCAGGTAAGCCTACAAAACAAAAATTATTTAGTCTTAGATGCCCTTCCAGATCCGTCAACTTTTACTGGCAAAACGTCACTTGTGACGCCAGGTCTGCTGTTTGACTCAGTATTGGAGCAGTACTATCCTCTAGAGTAGATATGCGATGCTTGGTTTTGCCTACTCGTTCTCTTATGCGTTGCATATCCTGACGAATCAGTGACAGATCCACTTGCACCTTACCTATTTTGTCCGTAACTTTTTTCTCTGAGGTAGTTATAGCTGCCAGCAACTGTTGCATGGATACTACTGGTTCGGCTGCCTGCATTGGCTCTGGATCCGGAGGTGGAGGATTTTCAACAGGCGCATGCCGCGCAAATCGCTCCAAGCGTGCAGCTGGGGCAGACTGACTATGCTTGCCCATTCTCCGAGACTCTGGGATATATTTGATAAAGCTTGTAGCAGATGTACAGGTATTATGTCTGTGGATTTGGTGAGAATACCCTGAAAATTTACTGATCCACTGATACTTTCTAAGAATTCCTTACACCACACCAGGAAGGGAGACGATTTCTCCTAGGGCCTGATCCAGCGCTACGAAAATTCGCACGACGGGCGAATGCGAACGTACGCTCGGGCGTATCAACCTACACGCCCCTAGCACTCCCATAGTAAAGTCCCTGCTTACGGCGGCTATACCCTACACTGGGTACGACCGTCGGCCGTACGAAAATTCGCAGAAAATACGCTGAGAAAATACGCTTAGCACGCCCATACTGTACAATTTAAATGGCTATCCCCGCCTCCCTGTAGTAAAACGGGCGCCCAGCCGACCATCGTAAAAAAAATACGCCCAGCGAGCGAAAAATACGCTAACGATACGCCCGCTATTCGCTCATGACGCTCGGGCGACCGGAAGCTGTCATACTGGGCATGCGCATTGCGAATTTTTTACCGAAAATTCGCATACGCTCGTCGTACGCTCGCTTGCGAGCATTGCTCTGGATCAGGCCCCTAGTGAGGATAGAGTGTCCAATTGCTGTGCACAGCTTTATGCGGTAGAAGGCTTAGCATTACTGTTAACTTTTGCACACGTGTGTGCCACACTATATCCACATATTTATGAAGAATGTTAACACAGAAGTAGAGTCCACTTTTGTCGCAGAGAAAAGGTCTATCTCAGGAGACTGTCCTTCTAAGACCATGGACTATTAATAGTATATTTGCAGATGTGAGATATATTAACACCCCTGTGTGTTTATTAAAGGGCATGCAACTCCAACAGAAGAGATCCTCAGGTAGCAAAGGAGCACAATATAAGTCTCTAAGAAATAGTTGATGTATCTTTTAGCAAAAGCACATTCAGAAAATCTGTATGTTCTTGGAGATAGATTTTCCAAACTATGTGTACAGCCTTAAGCGACAAAAGGGCTAATAAGGAATGTTTTCAGGTTTTAGTTCACTTTATATCCAGATACTTGTGAGGAATTTTAACACAGAAGTAATATCCTTTTTTAACACAGAATTAAGGTCTACCATAGGAGACTGTCCTACTAGATTTGTGGGGTAGTAAAAGTATATTTGCAAGTAGAAGATATATTAGCACCTCTGTATAGTAGTTGAAGCTCCAGTAGGAGAGGTATTCATGTAACAAAACAAATCTCTGTAATATAGTTGATGTACCTTATAGCAGAAGCACAATTAGCAGATCTGTAGGCTTGCTGAGAATATACTAAGAACAGAATATATTGCTTCTATTTAAAATGAACATGCACCACACAGGAATGGGAGTGTTAACTCCTAATGAAGATAGGAAACTCAATAGTTATATTCCTTTGTAGGCTTTGAGAAAGGGCACGTCTTCCCGAAATGCGTCAGTGGTGGTAATATCACAAGTGTGTGGTCCCGTTACCTTGCCGCCCGTGCCGACAGTGTTTACATCTGGCTTCCTTAAGCTTCATTTGCCGCCTGCCCGCACGTGGTGTTTGACAGCTCTTTGGCTCCAAAGCAATCCACACAAATCTCACGATTGTTGGACTCATTTTTAAGGGGTTGTTTTCACTTATATACTACACTTGCTGGGAGTGTGTCAGCACTGTTTTTTAGTTCTCCTCTCTCTTTTTTAAACTATATTAGGTCCCTGTTCTCTCCTTCTGGGGGTCAGGAGAGGCAAAAGTCTTCGGTTTTGTGTAGGGGGTAAGTCAGATTGCGACTTCCATCTCTTACACTTTCTGTTTCCATAGGGATTTCCTCATCTTGCTCTACCCCATCTCTCATAAATTTACCGAACTTGCGTCTAATAATCTTCTCCTCATTTTTTCTGACTTGGGACCGGATCCAGACCCCCGCGTGCTTTCCGTGCGCGCGGGGGTCTGAAATTACGCGAGACAGAGGGGAGTGCACACCCCCTGTCACTCCCCTCTGTCGTGCGGGCTTTAAATAATCTTCTCCTAATTTTTTCTGACTTACTTATTAATTCTACTTTCAATGGGCCAGATCAAGAACAACGTCCCTCAGCGGAAATACATCTGTCAGATGCCGATGACAGTTACTGCGCATGCGTAGTAACTATTTTACGTAATCTACGTATCATTTTGTTATGTAGATTGCAAATATGCGGTAAATACAGCATATACGCAATCTACGTAACAAAACGATACG